>JACCIX010001178.1:0-113748 GCA_025506515.1 Flaveria trinervia
TTTGCCATCAATAAGTGGGAGCATAAATAAGTTAGAGGTTTTGGCTGCATTGGTTCAGGGGGAGTTTGTGGACCAAAAGAACCAATGAGCCAAGATCAGAAAACCTCTAAGTCCCACATGGTATCACAACAACTGCTGAAAGCCTCATCAGTAGTTTGACAAGTACTGAAGACTTCAACGACTGAAGATCAAGTGCTGAAGTCCTTAACAGCTGAAGAACCAAAGTGCTGAAGTACAACAGCTGAAGAACACAAGTGCTGAAGCTGAAAGACCAAAGTACTGAAGTACAACAGCTGAAGAGTTCACAAGTGCTGAAGATCAACAACTGATGTACAAAGTCTGAAGACAAAGACTGAAGACATCAGCTGATGATATCTACTGAAGTCATCAGCTGATGAAACACCTGAAGGTCAAAGTCTGAAGATCAAGTACTGAAGCCTCAGTAGTTTGTCACAACTGCTGAAGAGTACTTCTTCAGTAGTTGTGATATCAGTAGTTTTATTTCTATGTTTCAGTAGTTTGTAAAACGACTGAAGAGCTGTTCTTCAGTCGTTGTAGTTTCAGTAGTTTTATATTTGTACTTAACTTGCTGATATGTTCTCAGTAGTTGTGAACATTTCAGTAGTTTGTTAAGAATTAGTTATTTCTGTATTGGATCTGCTAGTTGTCACTTTCCGTGATAACAGCAGTGACTGTTGCACTCTATATAAGGAGTGACAACCTATTGTAATCATTGAGCGAAATGAGCAATTGAATGGAATGATTGATTGATTTGATTAGAAATATTCTACATCTATAAACATTCCTAGAAATCAGAAATTCATATTCTCTCCCTAAACTGTATGCGATCTTAATGCTCACAAATATCGTTGGCTTGCTACAATTTGTCTAATTCGTGTTTGTATTCCGCTGCTTTATATTCTGATACGTCAAACTTGTGATCTCTAATTCGTGTTGGATCCCTCATGTATCTCACTGCCTCAAGACCTGATCATGTATGCTACATGTTTATGTTCCAGATATCAGGCTAAAACTAAGGTCAATCATCTGATCAGGGTCAAAAGGATCTTTCGCTATCTAAAGGGTACACCAACCTGGGGTTGTGGTATCCTGATGATGACGATTTGAGCTCACAGCGTATAGTGACTCGGACTATGGAGGCTGCAAAATGAACTAAAGTCTACATCAGCAGGGTGCCAATTCTTTGGGAGAAGATTAGTTACATGGCAGTGTAAGAAGCAGACATCGGTGCATTGTCAACCTGTGAAGCCGAATATGTTGCTGCTGCAAGTTGCTGTTCCCAAATCATTGGATCAACAGCAAATGCGGGATTACGGTTTGAAATTCTCATCTACTCCTATTTTTGTTGATAACTCTGCTGCAATTGCAGTAACCAAAAACCCGGTTCAACATCCTAAGACCAAACACATCGGTATTAAATACCACTTCATAAGAGACTGTTTTGAAAAGAACTTAATAGATGTGGTTAAAATTAATACTGATTTTCAACGTGCTGACCTCTATACAAAAGCTTTTGATAAACCACGTTTTCAATACTTGCTAGAGGTCAACGGCGTTAAAAAGAAAAGTGAGGTAATTCCTGATGAGAAGAATGTGTAGTCCGATGTAGTTTCGTTAAAGTTATTTTATCTTATGCTATCTGTTTTTTTGTCTGTTACATTAACTTCATGTTACCTTGCTGTTTATTAAAATCCAAAAATAATTAAATCCGAAATGATTTTAGTATTTTAGGGGGAGAATATGTCAGCAAGTTAATATTAAAAAAAAATGAATAAGGGAGAAGGGGTAACTAGCTGAAATAAGGTAGATTGTGTCTGTGATACTGATTCAATACCTTGGAATATGATAGTACACAGGAACAAATCAAGAGGGATTTTAAAATTTAAGGTTTGAAAAGATGCAAAAGTTCAAAGTATAAGTCTGCGTAGTCTAAGCAATATAAAACGGGGAAAATGATAGAAAACTGGCAACTCCTAAGGTGACACAGAGAAAGTAGACTTAGAGGCTGCTAGACCACAAATGATATGTTGGTAGATTCAACACAATAGACAATTAGACCTGATTGGTGATCTCAAGATCAAACTAAGCTATTCAACTGACTGTGGACTTCCATCTTATCACTGGTTAACACAATCAAATATATTCCAATAAGGGGTAATGAGCATTTAAACGCCACAAAAGTGTGCGGATGACCAAAATTAGAGCAAAGCAAGAAAAAATGAAAGACAAATGCAATAAAGCTAATGGCTCATGTTGTTGGTGCATTTTGTGTAAAATAAAAGTAAGCTGCTCTAACAAGGAGATAGGTTGTGTGCCTCTCTGCTGTGCGATGGCACTGACCTGAGGATAAGCATAACCTAGATATTCTAGAATTCATTGTTGTTTGCCGCCTCTCTGCTGTGCGATGGCACTGACCTGAGGACAGGCTTCTCTTTGAAAGCTCTAAGAATAGTCTCTTCTTGTAATAATACCCGTAGACCGCTCAAAACCTCTGAGGAATGTTGATTACCATATAAGTGTGGGATCCACAAATGTTAGCTGAAATAATTAAACCTAAATCAGTCACCAGTCTGCGTCAAAAGTCTGTGTATGGATTTAAGTGGACAAATATACTGACAATCTTGGTGGCTACCTTCTCAAAAGTTCAACTCAATGTGAAGATCTAAGAGTTTCAGTATGATTTCCTTAAGTTGCTAACGACTCTGGTTGAATACCGAGAATTTAAGCGTCAAGGAGCTTTAATAACAAGTCCCAAAATGATTTGATATTCCGGTATGATTCCAAAATTGATTTGGTCCAGATATGATCAATCTAAGTTAAAGCTGTCTTCTCCTAATCAAATCCCTTAGATTTTCATCTTAGGGTTTTATCTCTCACAAAAGTCCAAACTTAAACTTAGTTGTGTAGTTAGTTTAAGTTACTATGTTTATTTTTTAAGTTGTGTGTCTGTCGGACTACATCAGGGAAATCAGAAGGGAATTAACTTACCTAAAAAGGTCATGTCTGAGATGGCCACATGGTTTTAAAATTTAAAAGGTCACGTCTAAAGTGACTGAATTGGTTAAGAGCATACAATGTTATTATCAAAAGTGAAAGGGTCTGAATAGTAAATGTTAAAAATGACTGTAAACTCACAAAGTGTGACCCATTCGCACTAGTGGATCATGGTTATCGACCAACTATGCGAATGGCTTCCAATCGACCGAATGGACATGAAATTGTTTCATTCGACCGAATGGAAGGGGGAGAATGAAACAGGAGACCGACTGAGGCTCAGTCGGTCAACTAAAGGGGCAAATGAAGGAGACCGAATGAGTCAGTCGACCGACTGAGACTCAGTCGGCCGACTGAATGCGATCGACTAGGCCAATCGTACGACTGAACCTCAGTCGCCCGATTGAACTGAGCGACTGAGGCCAGTCGGCCGAATGAACCTAGGTTAGTATTTAAAGGTCTTAATCGATCGCATATCACTCATCACTCCCAAAACACCCCGAATCGCGCTCATTACCGTTACCCAGTCGAAATTGCCTCCGATTCTGATATACTTTGCGCTTAAGATTCTCATTCCAGTGACGTTTTACAGGTACACTACTCCTTGAATCCTATCAAAATCAGTACATCACCGAACTACAATATCTACATTGGATTGAATCAAGAACCGAACGTTGAATTGACCTAATTGCCTATGTAAATGTAGCAATATGTTAAAATTGAGTTGAATAGGTTATTAGTGACAAGTAGACGAGGCTAATGGACCATTACACACTGTTAAAAGACTTAGATGGTCGAGATTCGACCCACAGGCGATCGAACAGTGGGGCAAGCGACTGGACATTCGAATGAACTCCAATCGCACGATTGAACCTTGCGATTGGATCATTCGACCGACTGAACCACCCGAATGAGTCCAGTCGGCAGATTGAACTCAATCGCATGCATCAATCAGCCGATTGAACTCAATCGCATGGCTCAATCAGCCGATTGAACCCAATCGCATGCCTCAATCAGCCGATTGAACTCATCGCATGACTCAACCAGGCGACTGACTTCAGTCGCATGATTCATTCGCACGAATGAATCAAACTGACTTTCAGCTTTACACTTAGAACAGAAGCTTTCATGTCCTATTAGTAATGGTTCTAAGTCTTGTGTGTTCTACAGGAAAAATGGCTGACCGATGGTCTCTAAATACGAAGCACAACATTTGCGCCCATTTAGACCACACGACAAGGAACGGGGCCAAGTTCTCCGATATTATAGCCTTCCCCAAACGTTCACGAATACATAAGGCTATATCTACGCCCTGCACACCTTACAAATCACTACACCAGGCATTCTGGGAGAATGCCTCAGTGGATCGGTCTCATGAGCCATACAGCATCAGAAGCACCATCTTGGGTCAAGCTATCGACATCACCGCCACGGACGTCCAAAGAATCCTTGAGTTTGGAGATGACTCTACTCACCCCACTAAGTAACACCCATTGACTGTGAGAGGGTGTTTTCTCCGAATCAAGTATGCAAGAGACATCAACTCGGGGGTGCTAAATAAGAGCAACCTGTGCCCTCAATACAAATATCTGGCACATGTGATTCTTAAATGCATCGCTTCGAGAAGGGGTGGCTTTGATGACCTATCAGATCAGATACAGAATGCCTTCGTGGCTCTAGTGTTGAACCACCCTTTCAGCTTCTCTAATATGATCTTTGCTTATTTGATAGAGAACATTGAAACTAAAGGGAAAGAAGGTTTTTGTATGTACCCACGATTCCTTCAGATGATATTCAATGAGAAGCTGCCTCAGCTCCCAAAGGAAAGTCAAGATGCAGTGACATTGGAACTTATGGATGATACCACATTGGGTAGGATGGTGGTATATCGGGGCAAGCAAGTTAAGCCCTAGGAAAAGAGACTGATTGGCCACTTAGCAGATGAAAGCTATGTTGCACCAGGGAGACGCCTATGGCGTCACGAGGACAGTGACTCCAACGTGGAGCCGATTGTCCTCCCTACTGATGACTCTGAGGAGGATGACATTGAGGATGAGGCTGTTCCATCCCGAGGCACCATGTCTGCCTCTGTTCCCTCGTGTCTGGCTCACCTGCTGAGGTAACTGAGTCAGTAGGATTCCATCAAGATTTTGTGCTTACCGAGGAAGATGAAGATCAATCTGATGAGGAGCCATTGACCAGGACTGTGGGAAGGAAAGTGGTTCCCACAGAGCACGGGTTGAGGGTTGTCGGTGAACAACCGAGAGGATCCGGAGATACGGAGACTGATCCATCATATGCTCCGGAGTCCTCAGGCGGGGTTGAAGGGGGAGCATCCACCTCGAGGGGAACGAGGAGAAAACGGATGGCTCAACCCCATGGCCAGAAAAAGAAAAAACGTAAGGTAACCTTCATCACCACCACATCCCCCATACCTTCCACCACTACCACCTCTGCAGACACACCTTCCACCACCATACCTCTCCCCACAACAACCACAACCACCACCATACCGATCACCACAAGCCAGACCCCTGCTACCACTACTACATTCACCCCACACTCACCACCACCATCATCCAGACCTTACCCGATATTCACCACCTCCACCACCACCACTAGCCACCAAACCGAGCCCTCAGCCAACCCCTCACACACCTCTAGATCTCCTCTACCTCCAATAGGGGTAGAGGAACAGCTAGCAGCCTTAAATAGAATGGTGTTACGACTGCTGGCGGCTGATGAGGAAAAGACCTCTCAGATCCGCCAGCTCACCGACCTGACTGTTGCACAATCGCAGAAAATCACAGAGCAGGATCGAGCTATTGAGGAGCAGGCCCAGAAATTGGCTGCTCAGAACACTGAGTTGGACCAACTCCGAGCACAAAACATCACAGCAGGTAAGTAGATAGAAGAGTTGGAAAAGGCAAAGAGGTCCATTTTGCTTAAATTAAAAGGATCAAAGGAGGAACCTCTAAAGATAAAGGATGGAGAAAGAGAGAGTGATGATGATGATGATGATGATGACAGTGATTCTGATGAAGAGAAAACAGAAGAGTGGTGTGCAGATGAAGAGACTGAAGAAGGAGAAGCAGCTGAATCTGTCTCAGCTCCCGGTCAAGAGCAGAGAACAAAGAACCGACAGGATCAGTCAGCTTCTACTTCTGCACCTTCACACGAAGAGACAAGCATACAGGATAAAAGTAAATAGTGGATGTTTATGTATTGAATTATTTTGTATTCTGTATTGAAAACGATGTACTGAATGTTTATATTAACTTAATGCATTTTGTTTGATATATTACTAATGATTTGAATGTGAAATGTTTAAATCAAACAGATCCAAAGTACCATAGAGATGAGTTTGATATTGCTCCCCTTCAACAGGTCAAGTCTCAACTCACAATGATTCTTGATCTGCAAGGGATTGTCAGAAGGTCAGTGAGTTATACACCTGAAGAAGGTGAAATAATTCACGACCTATCTAACGAGCAACTGGCAGAAATGTTCAGACTCAATCCTGATGATATTGTCAAGGATGCTCCAACAGTTGATTCAACCAGTGACGACGAACTACACGACGTTGATGAAGTTGAGGTTGAAGATATTGCTGCTGAAGAGTACCCTCAATATGCTGACAACGCGGGTAATATGGTCCCCAATCTGGGTGAGTCCCTAGTCAGTGATATGTTTGAGGTACTGGACAAGATGGAGCAGGAAGCAGGAAATACCGAAGGAACAGCCCAAGCCTCAAACGATGATGTATACATTCGAAAGGCTGAATGGGCTGAATGTTTTAAAGAAGTCAGAGCCCAACGTGATGCACTGAAGAGGGATGCCTACACCAAGTTCTACAACGTCAAGAAACATCTTACGGTGTCAGGCAGGATTATAGCATGGGCATATTTTGATGATCTTAACGTGTATGCCGTTAAGAGGGAAAAGGGCATAGAGTACTTTAGATTTCCACATGATCTAAAGACTCTACCTGGATTTGAGCTCAACCAGCTGGCCAAGTTGAAGCTGTTGTATGCTGACACGAGAAAAATGTCAGGCTGGTTTGAGGCTGCCCTCAAGAAAGAGTACCACACCAGATGGATTAACTTCAGACCTCAACACCTACAAGGTATATTAGAAGGTCTGGGATGGATGCCATTACTGGAAAACCTAAAATTGTGTTGAAGTGGAGTCCTCCTCGCACTATGTCGAGAATCCCTCTCAGGGAAATGCCACAGGACTTCACTCCACACTTCAAATGGTGGTACTATGATTGGAGAACTGCTGAAGCTGTCATAGTTCTAAACAAAGGGGATCAAATGGATACTGTCAGGGTATTCGACCCAATGTGGCTAACCAACTTGTCTGCTAATGATGTCTATACATTATACAAGTGGCCACTGTTCTATGACACACAAGACATTGTACAAGCCCTCCAGTTCCAAAATGTTATACGACTTTGCTTCGCGTTTGATATTCATGCGGGAGTCACACAAGAGGACAAGTACAAGAAATATGAGAAGGTAATGAAGAAAACAAGACATTAGAGAGATCTAGGTCCAAGGGGGAGTTTGTTGATACATGTATGTCCCTAGATCGTGATATGTGATGTAATAGATCTTGTTTGGTATGATTAATGAACTGATATTGACAGTCTATTGGTTATAATGTTTAATAGTTCATTAATGAGTCGTAAATGAATTGATTGAGTTTATGATTACTTGAATGATTACATATAATATTATATTAATTAACTAAAACATTCAAACTTAACTTAATGAAGTTCCCATGCGAATGGCTCATGCGAGTGAACCATAAGCATGAAGAACCTCATACGATTGACTTAGTCGCACGACTGAACCAGGAGACTGGATCAATCGTACGACTATAACATAAGATTGGCTCAATCGCACGACTGAACACTCAGTCGCACGAATGAACCAATCGCATGGTTCAATCGCACGACTGAACCAAACTAATGGTTCAGTCGCACGATTGAAGAGTGCCAACCTATAAATACAACTCAATTCGTGAAAAACAGGGAGATTCGTTCAAGTTCAATTCCATACGAACCCTAGCCGTCCAGAAACCTTCCAAATCGTTCTCCAAGTTCATAGAACACATTAGATCGATTCCTTATCGATTTCTAACGTTAGTTTCAATCCTTGATTGATTCTTCGTGTGTTCTCACTGATTGGATCGCCAATCAAATAGGATTCCGCACTATTTGATTCGGTATAGACGTGATCTCTAGGTATTTCAGTCGAATACCAGGTCCTAACAGTAAGATAGAGCTTGCCCGTCACACTTTCGCTATAGATCTTATGCCTGTTACGCTGGGGAGTTTTGATGTAGTGATAGGCATGGATTGTCTATCTAGCAAGCAAGCCGAAGTCATATGTCATGAGAAAATCATACGGATTCCGGTTGGTGACGAAATCCTTACAGTCAGAGGTGATAGGAGTGGTGCGGTGATAGGCATCATCTCATACATGAAAGCTCAAAAGTTGTTGCGAAAAGGTCGTTTGGCTATTCTAGCACTAGTCACCAATAAGCAAGCGAAAGAAAGAAGAATGGAGGACATTCCCATAGTGCGTGACTATCCTGAGGTGTGTCCAGAGGATCTTCCTGGACTACCACCTCACTGCCAAGTGGAATTCCAAATCGAGTTAACTCCCGGCACATCCCCGATTGCTAGAGCACCTTATCGATTAGCACTGAACGAACTACAAGAGTTGTCATCACAACTTCAGGAGCTTTTAGATAAGGGCTTTATTCGACCTAGCACATCACCTTAGGGAGCCCCTGTCCTTTTTGTTAAGAAGAAGGATGGCACATTCCGGATGTGTATCGATTATTGAGAGTTAAACAAGGTAACAGTCAAGAACTGATACCCTTTACCTCATATCGACGACTTGTTTGATCAGCTTCAGGGATCAAGTTATTATTCGAAGATTGACTTGAGATCCGGTTATCATCAACTCAGAGTCCGAGAAGAAGACATTTCCAAAACTGCTTTTTGTACTCGTTATGGTCATTATGAGTTCTTGGTCATGCCTTTTGGGTTAACTAATGCACCTGCTGTGTTCATGGACCTCATGAACGGGTGTGCAAACTCTATCTCGATCAGTTCGTCATTGTATTTATCGTTGATATACTGATATATTCTAGGACCAAGGAGGATCACAAAGAGCACTTACGAATAATCTTAGAACTATTGAAGAATAAGCAGGTGTATTCAAAATTCTCAAAGTGTGACTTTTGGATACGAGAAGTGCAATTTCTATGTCATAATGTTAATGAGAAAGGGATACATGTTGATCCTGCCAAGATTGAGGCGATAAGGAATTGGACTATACCCAAAACGCCGAGCGAGATAAGACAATTTCTAGGATTACCAGGATATTACTGACGATCCATTGAGGGATTCTCTAAGATCGCACAACCTCTCACAGCCTTGACTCACAAAGGAACGACATACAAATGGAGTGAGAGCCAAGAGTCGGCTTTTCAATTGTTAAAACAAAAACTCTGTCGTGCCCTGATATTAGCACTGCCAGAGGGAACGGATGATTTCATGGTGTATTGTGATGCATCCATTCAAGGATTGGGTCGTGTCTTGATGCAACGACAAAAGGTGATAGCCTACGCCTCGAGACAACTAAAGGTTCATAAGAAGAACCATACCACCCATGACTTAGAATTGGGAGCAGTGGTTTTTGCCTTAAAGATCTGGAGACATTACTTGTATGGTACCAAGTGCACTATCTACTCCGATCACAAGAGTCTTCAACATATCTTCGAGCAAAAGGAGTTGAATATGAGGCAACGGCGTTCGGTGGAGCTACTAAACGATTATGATTACGCTATCAAGTATCATCCTGGAAAGGCGAACGTGGTTGCTGATGCCTTAAGGCAGAAGGAAATAGCTAAACCCAGACAGGTGCGAGCTTTACAGCTTACTATCAGTACCCAACTACACGAACAAGTTATAGAGGCACAGATGGAAGCCTTAAAAGCAGAAATGTTGGTTCTGAGTCATTAAGGGGAATGGATAAACAACAGGTGGTGAAGGAGGATGGAATTCGGTATTTCATGGATAGAATTTGGGTGTCTGTCTATGGAAATCTAAGGGATTTAGTTATGAGTGAGGCACACGAATCTAAGTATTCTATACATCCTGGATCCGACAATATGTACCATGAGCTAAACGCGCACTACTGGTGGCCTAACATGAAGACGGATGTAGCTACGTATGTGAGCAAGTGTTTGACCTGGTCGAAAGTAAAGGTGGAATACCAAAAACCATCCGGATTGTTGCAACAACCCGAGATACCAATGTGGAAATGGGAACAAATCTCCATGGATTTTATTACCAAGTTACCCCAGACTAATACTGGTTATGACACGATATGGGTTATTGTGGATCAATTGACAAAGTCTTCTCATTTCCTTGCAATTAAGGAAACTGACAAGATGGAGAAATTAACCCGACTGTACCTTAAAGAGATCGTTTCGAGACACGGTGTACCGATCTCAATTATATCTGACCGCGACGCTCGTTTCACGTCATATTTCTAGCAATCACTACAGAAATCTTTGGGTACACGATTGGATATGAATATCACCCATAGACGGATGGCCAGAGTGAGCGTACCATACAGACGTTGGAGGATATGCTATGTGCTTGTGTGATTGACTACGGGAATAATTGTGAAATTCACCTGCCATTGGTGGAGTTTTTGTATAACAACAGTTATCATACCAGCATACAGGCAACACCTTTTGAGGCGTTGTATGGGAGAAAATGTATATCACCAGTTTGCTTGGCGGAAATTGGTGATAGTCAACTGACGGGTCCCAAGTTAATTCATGAGACAACCGAGAAGATTGTGCAGATATGAAACCGTATGGCTGCAGCATGAGACAGACAGAAGAGTTATGCTGACAAGAGACGTAAACCTTTAGAGTTTCAGGTTGGTGACAAGGTTTTATTGAAGGTCTCACCATGGAAAGGCGTAGTTTGGTTTGGCAAGCGAGGAAAGCTAAATCCGAGGTACGTTGGACCATTTGAAATAGTGGAAAGAATAGGTCCAGTGGCCTATCGACTAGCCCCACCTGATTCGCTAAGTGGAATCCACGATGTATTCACATGTCAAACCTAAAGAAGTGTTTAACTGATGAAATGATGGTCTTACCACTAGAAGAAGTTCAAGTGGATGAACAATTACGCTTTATTGAATAACCAGTCGAGGTGATGGACCGTGAGGTGAAAACACTTAAGCAAAGCAAGATACCCATAGTCAAAATCCGTTGGATTTCGCGACGTGGACCGGAATTCACGTGGGAACGAGAAGATCAAATGAAGCTTAAGTACCCTCAGCTATTCGAAAAGACGATGCCAGCAGACGAAGGTATTAATTTAAATTTCGGGACGAAATTTCTTTCAACATGGGGATGATGTGACAGCACATCCAAAACTCACTCGATTTTGATTTCTGTGTGCCAATGCAGTAGACCAGTGATGGAACACTCTCACCATGTAACGCAATTTTCAGGACGAAAATTCTTTCAACATGGGGATAATGTGACATCCGGTATTACCAAACTCCGTTAGTTCCATTAAGTCTTGCATACACGTGTCGTAAGCACACACTAGTTGTCGTTTAACGTTCGTGACCTAATAATTATTAACAATGTTAAATTAATGATAATCTAACTTATAATGTGATTATGGTATTATGTTTGTGTTTGCGTGTTTTAAATGTTCTTTGTGAAAATTATTCGGGTAACGTGGAAACGTGTGTATTAATTCATATGTGTGAGTTTTATAAAAATAAAATATATAATTGTGACTAGGAGTCTATATGCTTAATAACTTAGTTAAAAACACTTTAAAAAGGAGTTAAAAGATAACTTTTATAAAAATACAAAACACAAGGGTTTAAAGGGTAAATATGAAAAATTTATTTAAATAAAAAAACCCAAACCCTAGAAACCCCCCCCATCGGCCACGACTTCTACCTCTTGCCCCTCTCCACTTTGAAATCAGCTTAGAACAACCAATTGGCTACGGATTTTTGTCGATTACAAGCAATACAAAAAGTTAGCAACATCAAATCGTGTTCCTTTGCAAGAATTAAGGTTAGTTTTGATGGTTTTTGTGGGATTTTCATGTTGGTTGAACCCTAATTCGTGTATAGGTGGTTATGATGTGGAATTATTGGTTATTTGTTGATATTAGTATGTTAGTTAGATTGTATATATGTTGTTTAACGTCGATTATGCAAGAATGATACGTTTTTGACGAATTGATCATGAACTTTGATTCTAGATGAACCCTAAACCGAAAATTGATGTGATTATGTGAGATTGATGATTGTATGATGAATGTATGATGGTTACTAGGTTGTATGAATGCTAGGTTACATTGATCTTGCAAGAAATTGATGAATTGAAGTTGTGTTCATAGGTTACTAATAATAGTAACTTTATTTTCATGATATGATGATTTGATGATGGATTGATGTTGTTAAGGGGTTTATGGTGATGATTAGGTGCTAGATTGTTGATATGAATGCTAGAAACCTTGGAATATATGTTGTTGTTCATATCTTGCCAAAAGTGGAAACTTTTGTTCATGATGATTGATGGATTATGATGATTAGGTATTGTTGATCATGCTTAGATGTTGATATGAACTTGAATTGGTGTATTATTAATGAATTCATGAATACATTGGGTGTTTGATAGATTTTGGAATGTACTTTCCCAAAAGGGAAACTTTATTTGCACAAAGTTTGAAAGATGATAGTTTGAGAATGTTTGGGATATTAGGAGCATGTTAGTATGTTCATGGATGTTTTCTAATATGGTAGAACATGTTAATTTAGTTGTATGAAATGTTTGGATAATCATGGGTGATGTATGGACTTTGATGATCATGTATGATGTTGATGTTGGTTAGTAGTTAAGACATCATGTTTGGGACTGGAAATTGATTATTGTGGTGTAAGTTGAATGCAATGAACATGGTTAATGAATATGATTGTGATCATCATACACATGTGTGAATCTAAGGCCCCTACTTAGTAGGATTGGCAGGGTTTAGGATGTGAAGTCGTGAGTATTTGATCTTTGTGTGGCATGTTAGTTATGTTATAACTGATGGACATGTTAATGTTTTAGATTCGCATGACTTGTATGATATTTAGTGGTATGATGATCTAAGTTATGCTTTGGGTTATGTAGCACCTCATGTGATTCAATTGAATGTTAACCATGTATGTTATATGTTCACGTTTGCTTACTTGAATTGTAACTCATGATGTCACCAACGGGTCAAACGGGTCAACTGAGTCAAACATGTCTGTTTCTAAAACCTTAAGTCTTTGGTTGTAGTGTTCTTAGGGTTCCACATGTTCTTTGTTTACACGTACTTATGTACTTACATGATCTAGGTAACCTCTAAATGTTGTTTGTCCACTCTTTCTTTCAAGTAAACCCTAAGTATTCATTTCGCATATCAGGTGAGTTCATGCCCCACTCTTTACTTAATATCTTTTTGGGGAGATAACATACTGATAACTTACAAACGCTTTATATATATTTAAGTTGTGTATAATATTAATATAGTGCTGTTTGTCATGGAAAAGTCCTCACACTTTCGAATTGTTAATATGGAATAGCGGGGAACTTGGGGAGTACTACTGGGTCTGACGAGGACAACCTGTGTGACTCGAGGTCAAACAGGTGCAATTTGTCCTATTGAACATTGTCACGACCTGGTAAGGCGTGACAGGAGGCAACAACTTATCACAGTCAGCTTCAATTGCGAAATCACTATGAAATTAATATTTATTGTTAATAAACTAGCAATTTGTTGCAATACACTGCTCTTATATCACAACTGTTAAATTGTTTATATTTGAATGCCAACTCTTGAACTCACCAACCGTTGTGTTGACATTTTTAGTATGCTATTCTGAGGTCGTTAGCTTTGCTTACCATTGGAGCACTGCACGGGTTCATCATGCATATTAAGACTCCATTTTAAAGACATCTTGGTTGGTTTTATTTATTAATGATTACTCATTTGGGTTGGCGCGTATTTTGCCATATTATACATTTATACACTTTGGGTTTCTTTACTTACAAAATGCTTTCGCATAATTTTAAAGTTTGAACTTTGGTTGATTTTATTTTAAATGTGGCATATAGAGTCGTTCTGAGTAACTATGGACTGTGATCCTGGTTTGTTCACACGCCTCACGGTAAAACTCCGCATGTGGATTTTGAGGGTGTGACAATATCGAAGTAGACGAATGGCTCAATTATATGGAGCAAGCAATGGCAATCATCGATCGAAAAGAGAAGAGGCTGAGAAATAAAGTGGTTCCTCTTGTGCGTGTACAGTGGAAGCACAGGAAGGGATCCGAGTCAACGTGGGAGACTGAAGAAGAAATGAGACATCACTACCCGTGTTTGATCGAGTAATAACAGGTTTCAGGGACGAAACCTATTTAAGGGGGGTGGACTTGTAACGCCCGATATTTATTTATTTTGGAGCCGGCGAATGAGGAAAAAGAAATAAAGTCCAAAGTCAAGGGACCAAACTCGCCAACGGGAAAAAGTTGGGTGAGTGGAGGTATTTGAAGGGAGAGGGAAGCCTTTACCCTCTCCCCACACCCCAATTTCATCAAATAAAAGAGAGAAGAAGAAAGGAAGAGAGAAAAGAAGAGAAGGGTTGGTTCGAGTTGATTCAGAGAGCAAAATCGTCGTGCAGCGGGTCTAAACGAAGCTCTACTACTTGGTGTGCTTTGTGTGAGTTCTAGGACATCTCTTTTACATGTTTTTGCAAGGTTTTTTGGGCTGGAAGACATCTGAAAATCAAGTTTTTATGTGTGTGTATGTTTGACCCGTTTGTGTATGTGTGTGTATGTGTATGATTCATTTGGGTCTTGTGTTTGAGCTTGTGTGTGCTCGAATGGTGTTGTGGTATGCATTCCTAAGGTTTAGGATGGTTGATCTAGGCTTAGAATGGGTTTAAAGGAGCTTGGAGATCAAAAATGGCAGATTGGGTTCAAGGGTGAGCTGCATTCTTCACAGTTAGGGCTAGGCGACCGACTGCCTTGCCAGTCGTGCGACTGAAGGCACACGCCTGCCAGACGTGCGATTGAAGGTCAATCGCATGAGAGATGTACGACTGAGGCCCATACGCCTGCCAGTCGTGCGACTGAGAGTCAATCGCATGGGGAGTCATGCGACTGAGGGCCCATTCGCATAAGTACCCATTCGCATTACTTTCATCTGCATTAGCTCCATTCGTGTAGGACTCATCTGCATTGTGTCCATACGTATGATGTCCATACGCACGACTGGGTGTTCATCCGCATTGGTCCATTCGCATGGTGTTTAGTCGCATGGAGGCCTTGCGACTAAAGGGTGTTCATAAGCCCGAATAGGGCTGTTGTACCCGAAGAAAAACATAGTTCGATGACTGACCTTCGGGGGAATGTGTAGATGTAAGTTTGACGTGGAAGTTCCCGTAAGTTCATCTAAGATGCTTGCAGAGGCCTTAGAAGTTATGTTGGGCATGAAGATGATGATGATGATGTTGCGTGTTTATGCATGATGTATGTTATGTATGATGTTGCCCTGTATGATGATGATGATTGTGTATGTTGATGTTCTTTATTATGATTAATGTTTATCCTTCCTGTGGCTTTACGTGTTACATGAATAAATGAATTGAAAGTATTATGTAACGTAAAGTGAAAGATAATGAAAAGAGGAACATGAAGAATGAATGCATTAATGAATGATGAATGAACGAAGGAAAGGCATGCAAGCACATATATGAGGTGAGCAACCCTATTGTTGCAAGAGACTCGGATAGCATGCAATCATTGAGATTGCCCATGAGGTAAGCAACTCTGTTGTTGTAAGAGACTCAGATAGAGTGCTATCATTGAGATTGCCAATGAGGTGAGCAACCCTATGGTTGCAAAAGACTCGGATAGCATGCAATCATTGGGATTACTAATGAGGTGAGCGACCCTGTTGTCGCAACAGACTCGGGAGAACGAACGTATAAAATGAACAAAAGTTAAGGAATGTAATGGAATATAATAATTATATAATCGATGTGTATGTATGTTGTATGGTCACGAATGAATGTAAAGCGCAATATAATTTGAAAGAAAGTAAAGAACAGTTTTAACGAAAGAAAATTATGTTTTATTATAAAACTAGAACTCACTCAGCAACGCTGACTTTTATGTGTTTCCAGTTGGCAGGTAATGGTTGCTGAGGATGGCACGAGGCGGCTACTCAGCTCTTTTGGATGGCATCCATATTTATATTGCTTTTGTGATGTATTGCAACAATAAATTTTGTAACTGATTAACGATGTATTACTTTGCAAAAGCTTTTATGATGAAATGAGATACCATTTTTGGAATGTTTCCGCTGCAATGTTTATGTAAGATAAATGAAAATGTATGTTCTTGTGCGATCATTGACCAGCTGTAAGCGTCCAGGGAACGGGGCTTATATGGGCTAAATTGCATTTACCACTTTTATTCTTCTTTTTACAACTTCTTAAAATATGCGGATGTTACAGTATATATATATACATATCTACGTATATGTATACGTATATATATATATATATGTATGTATGTATATATACGTATATATATACGTATCTATATATATACACATATATATACGTATATGTATATATTATATACACGTATATATATACGTATGTATATGTATACGTATATATATACATACGTGTAGATATATACGTACACGTATACATATACATATACGTATATATATACGTATACATACGTATACGTATATATATACTATATATACGTATACATAGCTATATAGATATATATATATATATACTATATATATATATACTTATATATATATATATATATATACGTATATATATATACGTATATCTATATATATATACGTATATCTTATATATATACGTATATATATATACGTATATATATACGTATTATATACGTATATATATATATATATATATATATGTATATGTATATATACGTATATATATATATATATATATATATAGCTCTATATATATATGTGTATATATACGTATATGTCACACCCTCAAAATCAATGTGCGGAGTTTTACCGCGAGGCGTGTGAACAAACCAGGATCACAGTCAATAGTTACTCAGAACGACTCTATATGTCACATTTAAAATAAAATCAACCAAAGTTCAAACTTTAAAATCATGCGGAAGCATTTTGTAAATAAAGAAACCCAAAGTGTATAAATGCATAGTATGGCAAAACACGCGCCAACCCAAACGAGTAGTTATTAATTAATAAAACCAACATAGATGTCTTTAAAAAAATGGGGTCTTAATATGCATGTTGAAACCCGTGCAGTGCTCCTATGGCAAGCGAAGCTAACGACCTGAGAATAGCATACTAAAAATGTCAACACTACGGTTGGTGAGTTCAAGAGTTGGCATCCAAATATAAATAGTTTAATAGTTGTGATATAAAAGCAGTGTATTATAACAGATAGCTAGTCTATTAACAATAAATATTAATTTCATAGTGATTTCGCAATTGAAGCTGACTGTGATAAGTTGTTGCCTCCTGTCACACCTTACCAGGTCGTGACAATGTTCAATAGGACAAATTGCACCCGGTTGACCTCGAGTCACACAGGTGGGGCTCGTTAGACCCAATAGTACTACCCAAGTTCCCCGCTATTCAATATTAACAATTCGAAAGTGTGAGGACTTTTCCATAATATACAGCACTATATTAATATTATACACAACTTAAATATATTGAAAGCGTTTGTAAATTACCAGTATGCTATCTCCCCCTAAAGAGATTAAATAAATAGTGGGGCATGAACTCACCTGATACACATAATGAATACTTAGAGTTTACTTAGAAAGACAGAGTGGACAGACAACCTTCAGAGGTTACCTAGATCATATAAGTACATGAGTACGTGTAAATAGAGAACATGTGGAACCCTAAGCACACTACAACCAAAGACTCAAGGTTTCAGAAAACAAACACGTTTGACTCAGTTGAACCATTTGACCCGTTGGTGACATTATGTGTTGCAATTCAATTAAGCAAACGTGAACATATAACATACATGGTTAACATTCAATTGAATCACATGAGGCACTACATAACCCAATACCTAACTTAGGTCATCATACCACTATATATCATACAAGTCATGCAAATCTAAAACATTAACATGCCCATCAGTTATAACATAACTAACACGCCACACAAGGATCAAATCACGCACTACATGCCATGTGAAGCCACTCACGACCTCACATCTTAAACCCTGCCAATCCTACTAAGTAGGGACCTCAGATTTGCATGCGTGTATGATGATCACAATCATATTCATTAACCATGTTCATTGCATTCAACATACACCACAATAATCAATTTCCAGTCCCAAACATGATGTCTTAACTACTAACCAACATCAAATCATACATGATCATCAAGGTCCATACATCACCCATGATTATCCAAACATTCCATACAACTAAATTAACATGTCCTATCACAGTAGAAATCATCCATGAACATACTAACGTGCTCCTAATATCCCAAACATGCTCAAACTATCATCTTACAAACTTTGTGCAAATAAAGTTTCCCTTTTGAGAAAGTACATTCCAAAATCTATCAAACACTCAATGTATTCATGAATTCATCACAATTATACCATTTCAAGTTCATAACAACATCTAGACATGATCAACAATGCCTAATCATCATAATCCATCAATCATCATGAACAAAAGTTTCCACTTTTGGCAAGATATGAACAACAACATTCATTATAAGATTTCTAGCATTCATATCAACAATCTAGCATCTAATCATCATCATGAACACATCAACAACATCAATCCATCATTAGATCATCATGTCATGGAAATAAAGTTACTATTATTAGTAACCTATGAACACCAACTTCAATTCATCAATTTCTTGCAAGATCAATGTATCCTAGCATTCATACAACCTACTAATCATCATACATTCATCAAACATCATCAATCATACATAATCTCATCAATTTCGAATTAGGGTTTGTCTAGAATCAAAGTTCATGATCAATCCATTAAAAATGTATCATTCATGCATAATCAACGTTAAACAACATCTATACAATCCAACTAACATACTAAAATCATCAAATAACATCAATTTCGACTCCATGAACAACCATAAACGAATTAGGGTTCAGCCAACAAGAAAATCCCATAAAAACTTGTAAAGTTCTAACCTTTAAAGTGTAATGGCTTGTATTTGATGATTCTAACTTGTTGCAACCCTTGAAATCGATTCAATCTCGTGTTTTCTTGCTTGTTCTAGGCTGAAATCGCAAAGGGGGGGTGGAGGGTGATGGTTGCGGCCGATTTGGGGTGGAGGGCTAGGGTTTTTGTTTTGTTTAATTTAATTTCCCATATTTACCCTTTAAACCCTTGTAATTTGGTATTTTATAAAAACTAAGCTTTAAACCCTTTGTAAAGTGTTTTTAACTTATTAATATAAAGATAATAACTAATGAAAATTATTTTATATTTTATCTTTTAAAAACACAAGACATACAAATAAATAGGCACGTTTCCACGTTACACGATTAATTTCCTAATTAACATTTAAAACATGCAAACACATAAACATAATACCATAATCACATTGTCAAATAGGTTATCTTTAATTTAACATTATAATTATTATTAGGTCACCAACATTAAATGACAACTAGTGTGTGCTTATGACACGTGTATGCAAGACTTAACCGAAGTAACGGAGTTTGGTAACGGAAATTTACCGGATGTCACATTATCCCCATGTTGAAAGAATTTTCGTCCCGAAAATTGCGTTACATGGTGAAAGTGTTCCATCATTGGTCTACTGCATTGGCACACAGAAATCAAAATCGAGTGAGTTTTGGATGAGTTGTCACATCATCCCCATGTTGAAAGAAATTTTGTCCCGAAATTTAAATTAATACCTTCGTCAGCTGGCATCATCTTTTCGAATAGTTGAGGGTACTTAAGCTTCATTTGATCTTCTCCTTCCCATGTGAATTCCGGTCCACGTCGCGAATTCCAACGGATTTTGACAATGGGTATCTTGCTTTGCTTAAGTGTTTTCACCTCACGGTCCATCACCTCGACTGGTTCTTCAATAAAATGCAATTGTTCATCCACTTGAACTTCTTCTAGTGGTACGACCATTGTTTCATCAGTTAAACACTTCTTTAGGTTTGATATGTGAAATACATCATGGATTCCACTTAGCGAATTAGCTAGGGCTAGTCGATAGGCCACTAGACCTATTCTTTCCACTATTTCAAATGGTCCAACGTACCTCGGGTTTAGCTTTCCTCGCTTTCCAAACCGAACTACACCTTTCCATGATGAGACCTTCAATAAAACCTTGTCACCAACCTGAAACTCTAAAAGTTTCCTTCTCTTGTCAGCATAACTTTTCTGTCTGTCTCGTGCTACAGCCATACCGTTTCGTATCTGCACACTCTTCTCGGTTGTCTCATGAATTAACTCGGGACCTGTTAGCTGGCTATCACCAATTTCTGCCCAGCAAACTGGTGATCTACATTTTCTCCCATACAACGCCTCGAAAGGTGCTTCCTGTATGCTAGTATGATAACTGTTGTTATAAGAAAACTCCACCAATGGCAAGTGAATTTCCTAGTTATTCCCCAAGTCAATCACACAAGCACGTAGCATATCCTCCAACGTCTGTATGGTACGCTCACTCTGGCCATCCGTCTGTGGGTGATATGCAGTACTCATATCCAATCGTGTACCCAAAGATTTGTGTAGTGATTGCAAGAAATGTGATGTGAAACGAGCGTCGCGGTCAGAAATAAATGAGATCGGTACACCGTGTCTTGAAATGATCTCTTTAAGGTACAATCGGGTTAATTTCTCCATCTTGTCAGTTTCCTTAATTGCAAGGAAATGAGCAGACTTTGTCAATCGATCCACAATAACTCATATCGTGTCACAACCAGTATTAGTTCAGGGTAACTTGGTAATGCCAATGCTGGCATGATAGCATTTCGTAGGGTGTCATGCCAATGCTGGCATGATAACTATTGTTGTACGAGAATTCTGCTAACGGCAGATGGTCATCCCAACTTCCTCCGAAATCGATCACGCACGCTCGAAGCATGTCCTTGAGTGTCTGGATCGTCCTCTCAGACTGATCGTCAGTCTGAGGATGATAAGCTGTGCTAATATGTAGTCTCGTCCCCATCACATCATGGAATTTCTTCCAAAACTTGGATGTAAACCGAGTGTCGCGATCAGACACAATAGACACCGGCACACCATGACAAGCTACAATCTCCTTAATAAATTGATCCGCGAGCCTCTCAGAAAAATACGTCTCTCGGATCAGTAGGAAGTGAGCACTCTTCGTCAAACAATTAACTATCACCCATATAGCATCATACCCTTTCGGGGTACGTGGTAGCTTTGTAATGAAGTCCATGGTGATATGCTCCCACTTCCACTCGGGTATATCCAATGGTTGGATTTTCCCGTACGGCTTCTGGTGTTCCGCCTTCACATGCAAACAGGTAAGGCATCTACTCACATACTCTACTACGTCGCACTTCATACCCGGTCACCATTAGTCTTTTTTCATATCATGATACATCTTGGTAGCACCGAGATGAATGGAGTATCAAGTCTTATGAGCCTCTTCTATGATCCTTCAACGTAGATCCCTGTAACGAGGAATCCACATTCGCCCATATCGGGTTCTAACACCGAGAGTGTTTTCACCCAACTCCGCGACAGACCTCTCATTCTTTCAGAGTTAAGACGATCTTCTTTTAGAGCCTCGTCTTGAAACTCCTTGACCTGCATCATAACGTCAGAGGTCATAATCAGCTGATAAGCCTTCACCCGAATCGGCTCCGGTCTCTCCTTTCGGCTAAGGGCATCTGCCACCACGTTGGCCTTGCCCGGATGGTAATGGATCTCGCAATTGTAATCCTTTATGAGCTCCAACCATCGCCTCTATCTCATATTCAAATCTTTCTGCTCGAAGAAGTACTTCAAGCTTTTGTGGTCTATGAAGATGGTGCACTCCGTCCCGTATAGGTAGTGCCGCCAAATCTTCAACACGAAAACCACTGCAGCTAGTTCTAGATCGTGCGTGGGATAGTTGACTTCGTGGGTTTTCAGCTGTTGGGATGAGTAGGCTATCTCCCTTCCACATTGCATCAATACGCAACCTAGCCCAGAATAAGATGCATCCGAATACACCACTAAATCTTCACTTCCCTCGGGTAATGTCAAGACAGGAGATTGTGTTAATCTTGCCTTTAACTCCTCGAAAGCATACTCCTATTCTCAACCCCACATGAACTTCATATCCTTACAAGTCAACTTTCTCAAAGGTGAGGCTATCTTGGAAAAGTCTTGAAAGAATCTTCGGTAGTAGCCCGCCAACCCCAAGAAGCTACATTCCTGGATCCCGTCTTTGGAGACTTCCATTGCATCACCGCCTCCACCTTTGCCGGGTCCACCATAATTCCTTCGGAATTTACCACATGACCCAAGAACTGAACTTTGCGCAACCAGAACGCGCATTTGGAGAACTTGGCATACAGCTTCTCCTTTCTCAACATCTCTAACACCTCCCGAATGTGACCGGCATGCTCTTCTTCGCTCCTTGAGTAAATCAGGATATCGTCGATAATCATAATCACTTATTTGTCCAACATCGGCTCACACACTCGATTCATCATGTCCATAAAAGCAGCTGGCGCGTTGGTTAAACCAAAAGATATCACAAGAACTCGTAGTGTCCATAACGCGTATGAAAAGTTGTCTTAGGAATGTCTTGCTCCTTTACCTTTAGTTGATGGTAGCCAGATCGAAGATCTATCCTTAAGAACCAACTGGCACCTTGGAGCTGATCGAATAAGTTCTCAATCCTCTATAACGGATACTGATTCTTTACCGTCAACTTGTTCAACTCACGGTAGTCAATACAAATTCTCATGCTACCGTCATTCATCTTCACGAATAAAACCGGAGCACCCCAATGAGAGATACTCAGTCTAATGAACCCCTTATCGAGCAACTCTTGAAGTTGCTCCATTAACTCCTTCATCTCAATCGGAGCCAACCGATACGGTGCCTTAGCGACAGGCTGAGCAACGGGTATCAAGTCAATTTGAAATTCGATTTCACGATCTGGTGGCACTCCTGATAAGTCCTCTGGAAATACATCGGGAAAGTCACACACCACTGGCTCATCTGGCAAGTAAGGTGTTGACGTGTCCACATCTTTCACGTAGGCCAAATAAGCACTACATCCACGTCTTATGCACCTTCCCGCCACCGCCATCGAAATCACTTTCAGAATCATCATAACTCGATCACTGTATATCATCACCAAACTCCCGTGAGGTGCTATCAGTCTAATCATCTTCTTTCGACACACGATGTTTGCTTCATACCTTGCTAACCAATCCATCCCTAGTACTACATCGAATCCTCCTAGGGGCATCACATGCAACTTAGCAGCAAACCTATGACCTTCTAATTCTATGGCACAGTCCTTTATCACATCAGTAACTCTAATGGACTTACCAATAGCAGTTTCTACGTCAAAGAGCTCGTCAATGCATTTTCTACTAACAGCCAGTTTAGCACAGAAAGTAGTAGAAATAAAACTCCTACTAGCACCAGAATCAAATAACACAAAAGCAAGACTTTGATCTACTATAAACGTACCTGACACAACATCAGGGTCCATCCTAGCCTCCTCCCTGGTCATCGTGATTGCTCTAGCGCTTGCCCTTGCTCTTCAGTCCCGGTCTTCTTCCCTGCTCTAGAACTCTCAGCCCTCGGCTTCTTGCATTCCCTACTCATGTGGCCTACTTCACCATAGTTGAAGTACCTTGCCGCTCTGCAATCTTTAGAGATGTGGCCGGGCTTCCAACACTTGAAACAAACGTTAAGCCTTAGCCTACACTCACCAGCGTGCTCCTTTCCACACTTCCAGCATCTCTTCACTCCTGACCTTGCGACGACCACCCGTTGATCATCCATTCTAGCCTTTTTGTTATTCGGGGTGAAACCACTACACCCAAACCGTTTCCGGTTCCGATCATCACCACCACTCTTCTTCCCTTCAACCACCATCACCTCCCTCTCATCATACAACCTCCCGGCCAAGTCAACCACCGACCTAAACGTACTCGGTCAGGTGGCGATCATGTGCCTACAGATATCCGTTGGCAAGCCCTGGATGTATCTTTTAATCTTTTGTGACAGGGGTGTCACCTGATCTGGCACCATTGGTGCCATCTCGTTGAATTTGGTGGTGTACTGCTGCTGTGTCATGGTTCCCGCCTCCAGCTGCAGGAACTCCCTTTCCACCTGGTCCAACTCCCAATAAGGACAGAACTCCTCGATTACCAACTTCTTCAGCTCACTCCACCTCATCCTGCCAATCGCCCTGCTACCCTCGGCTTGGACAATGTTGTCCCACCAGCATAAAGCCGAGTCCACAAATGAGTGAGTGGCGAATTTTACCTTCTGGTCCTCCCGGCACTTGCTGATCTCAAGAACGGCCTCCATCTCCCTGACCCATCGGTGAGCAGCAGCAGCAATGCCATTACCATCGAAGGTAGGGGCTTGCATCTTTGGAATGCCCTATAATTAAGGCCTCTTGCTGCCTCCGGCACAGGCTCTTCTTTCTCCTCTTCCTCATCAGTAGGGATAACCGTCTCGGTCTTAGGTTGCTCTCTCCCTGCCGAAGACTTGTTCCTATCCCTCCTCTCTCCTTTTCTAACAGCCTTAATCACTTCGGTCACTACAGACGACAAGATTGTCTACATGACCTGATGAACCTCCTCCACCACGGCCTCCTTCATCGAGGCTCTCAAGTTAGCACTCTCATCACCACCCTCCGGATGAGGGGTCTCAGGCTGCTAGTGGGTCACCTTCTCAACCCTGGGCCTTCCTCTTGTGGCCTGTGGTTCAGCACCACGTCCACCACATGCTTCGCCTCGTGAAGCCTTAGAAGATCTACCTCCAGCCATTCCTAATTGCTATAAGATTCGAATGCTAACACGGTCATTCAAGGTAATAGCTCCATTTATATCAAGTATAGTAAGTCCCTAATTACAGTGGCCAGTTGTGATTAGCCACTTACTTTACTCTTCACACCCAAGCATTTCCTATCTTGACTACATCAGCATCCAAATCTACTAAGGGAAAACACATCAAATAACATTCGCACATAATACCAGTTAACGTTAAAGAGAATACATGATGGCACGTAGCTACTTGGACTGACATCCTTTCCCTTTGTCCTATTCTTAGTTTAAGTTTAGGTTTCTTTTGAAAATATTTACCCATTTCACTTAAACTTTGGCTCTGATACCAACTTGTAAGGCCCCGTTCCTCGGCACCTCATAGTTTGTAATTCATCGCGCATAAAACATACAATTATTTAAAACATTGCAGCAGAAATTAATTAAAACCATTTCATATAATTAAATGACAACTTTTGCAAAGTAATACAATACGTTTAACAATTTCAAAATACTATAGTTGTATTACATCACAAAAATGTCATTATTATACTAATGGATGTCATCCCAAAAATGCCAAGTAGCTGCCCCGTGCCATCCTCAGCAACTATTACCTACCAACTGGAAAACACATAAAAGTCAGCGTTGCTGAGTGAGTTCGAGTTTTGTAAATAAAATACTTTACTTTAAATATAACCTCTCTTTATTTTCATACGTGGTCATGCATCATACGTATAGATAGAGAATATTACTTTTACTGTCATTAACATTTATCATTCATCATCATATTCATAGCAAGTTTTCATTTCATTCTTTTCGTTAACATTCTCTTATCTTTATTCTCATTCTTTCGTAATGTACTCATTATCATTCTTTTACATTCATACTTGTTTACTTACTTTCTTTCTTTAGTACGTTACATCATTCTTTTTCATTCATATGGATTGATGAACAATACCCGAACATTGTGCACGAAGCTGATGTTGGACCTGTGGTAATTAAACCATGAACATTGTGCACGAAGCTGATCCAGTCACCTAGGGCAAGTCATCTCTCCCGTTCATAAAAACCGTTTGGTCCTACCCCGAACATTGTGCACGAAGCTGATGCTGGACCTGTGGTAATTAAACCACCAACATTGTGCACGAAGCTGATCCAGTCACCTAGGGCATATCAAAGGGCCTTGTCAATTTCAAAGATTGACCATGTGTGCATCCTTTGGGGTAGCTAACCCGCATCACAGTTGAGCTAACGACACATGGTCATGCACCTCCTTTCATTTGCTTGCAAGCCATTGTTCTTTCATTACGTTTTACTTTTCATCATTGTTATCTTTCCTTTCATTATGTTATTCTTTATGTTCTTTCATTCGTTTGTCATACTACGTAAAGTAATAACATAATATATAACTTATTTTACAATATAATATAAATACGTTTAATCATTATTAAAAGATAACACATCATACGTACCGTACATCATTCATACATTTTATAACCCTAAGACATTTCATAAATATGCTTATAATGGGTATCATTGTCCATAAGTCAACTTAGTCAAAACCCTAGACTTTTTGTTTTTCCTGAAATTTCAGAAATTTACTCTATGGGTCTAGACGCATGGGAACTATTTTGGCGCTTCTGCCCTGTTCAGACATTTTGCCACTATGCAGACGTCTGGACTTAACTTAGTCTCTTTTTTCACTTAGAAGCATGGGCCTGTTTAGGTGCATGGGCCCTATTCAGACGTTTGGGTCTACACTTAGCCATTTTTCTACTTAGACGCATGGGCCTGTTTAGACGCATGGGCACTATTCAGGCTTTTGGGTTTCTGGGCGTTTGGGCATACTAAGGTAATTTGATCGTTGGACGCATGGGCCACTGTTTAGGTGCATGAGCAACTAACTTTCCTAAAAACAACATAAATCAGTCCCCTTTCATCTTAGATCACAATCTAGGCCTAGTATTAGCATCCTAAGCATCATAACATGAACATACACACATATGTATCCCAAAAATTCACCCACCCACATACACATTCACACATACATACATATGGGTAAAACCCATTTTTATAAAAACATATACACATGCATTTTCTAGCTCCAAAGTAGTTAAAAATATGTTAAAAAAGGGGATTCTAGAACTCACCTTAGTTTGTTTTCAGGTTTGAACCCTTCTTGAGCTTCCCAGACATTTCTAGTACCTAAAACCCACACACATATACAACCCGAACACACAATCACATTTATAGGCACATAATCGAGACTAGTAACATCATAAAACTGAGAATTCTTACCAAAAACTTTGAACTTTCCTTCTTCTTTTACAACCTTCAAGAATTCTCTGTTGTTTCTCTCTCTAAAAATCCGATTGTTTGATGTGAATAAGCAACATGGACGGCCATGTTATTTTATTTACCGACTATCAAACCTTTTGTCCTTTTGGACACTTTTAGTCCTTCAACTTGGGTTTGATAGCTTTTCTTTCTTTTCCTTTACTTTTATTCTTTTCTTTATATCTTTAAAAATAACCGGGTGTTACAATGAACTTGGTGATTTGGTGATGCATTGATGATGTTATGGTGTTAGTATGATGTTATTGTGTCATCTTATGATTAGATTATGATCATTCGTGCAAGAATTCGCGAATTTAAACAACATTGTTCATAAGTTACTAAAAGTAGTAACTATGTATATGAAAGTGTAATGTTTGATGTTAATGGGATGTTTTGACATTAATAGGTTGTTACTTATGCTATATGAATGATTGTTGATGCGTGATATGTAGGAATTTGTGTGAATTGGGCACCTTGATCACCAATTTCTCAAATTAGTAACTTTTATATATGGTACATGAGTGTTTTGATCAATAGTGAATTTTGGTGTGACTAAATGGTATATAATCACTAGGTTAGGTGTGCCATGGGTGAATTAGTATTAAAATTGGTTGGGTTCTTGATTTTATTTCCCAAAATGGAAACTTTTATGACACAAAGTGTATGGTTTTGTGATTTTGCTAATTGTGTGAATGTTTGGAGCATGCTAGTGGTTATGAATGGTGTTTGAACTTGTTAAACTACATGACCTAGGTTATTTGGGTGGATGATAAGCTAATTGGGTCATTTTGAGTAAAAGTTGGGACATGTGATATAATGTGTTATAATGCTTAAACTGCTATGATGTGAGAGTATGCAAGTGGATTTGAGTTATGCATGATGGTTTGAATGTTTTATTTAAAGTATGATGAACATGATGACTTATGTGCGTAATATGGGAACTTGTGTAAACTTGACTGCTTATGTGATATACAAATTGTCTGAACAAGTATACAACTTAACATGTCACCAACGGGTCAAACGGGTCAACTGGGTCAATGTGTCTTGTTTTTCCCAAAACCTTGAATCCATGCGTTTGTAGAGCACATAGGGTTTAATGATGAATCTATGTACACGTACTCACGTACTTGCGTATTCTGGGTAACCTCTGAAGGTTGTCTTTTCTCTTTTTTCAAGTTAAGCATTTATAGCATTCATGTGCACATCAGGTGAGTTCAATGCCTGTTGGACCAAAAGAACCAATGAGCCAAGATCAGAAAACCTCTAAGTCCCACATGGTATCACAACAACTGCTGAAAGCCTCATCAGTAGTTTGACAAGTGCTGAAGACTTCAACAGCTGAAGATCAAGTGCTGAAGACCTCAACAGCTGAAGATCAAGTGCTGAAGATCAAGTGCTGAAGACCTCAACAGCTGAAGAACTAAAGTGCTGAAGTACAACAGCTGAAGAACACAAGTGCTGAAGCTGAAAGACCAAAGTACTGAAGTACAACAGCTGAAGAGTTTACAAGTACTGAAGATCAACAACTGATGTACAAAGTCTGAAGACAAAGACTGAAGACATCAGCTGATGATATCTACTGAAGTCATCAGCTGATGAAACACCTGAAGGTCAAAGTTTGAAGATCAAGTACTGAAGCCTCAGTAGTTTGTCACAACTGCTGAAGAGTACTTCTTCAGTAGTTGTGATATCAGTAGTTTTATATTTTATGTTTCAGTAGTTTTATATTTTGTACTTAACACTCTGATATGTTCTCAGTAGTTGTGAACATTTCAGTAGTTTGTTAAGAGTTAGTTATTTTTGTATTTGATCTGCCAGTTGTCACTTTCCGTGATACCGCAGTGATTGTTGCACTCTATATAAGGAGTGACAACCTATTGTAATATGTGACGAATGAATGAATGGAATGAATGAATGATTTGATTGGAAATATTCTCATCTATAAACATTCCTTGAAATCAGAAATATATATTCTCTCCCTATAACCGTATGCGCTCTTAATGCATACAAGTATCGATTGCTTGCTACAATCTGTCTAATTCCTATTTGTATTCCGTTGCTTTAATCCTAATACATCAACTTGTGATCACTGATCCTGTCATGCCCACTTTAATTTACCTCTCTTTTTGGGGGAGAAAACATACTCTACTTTAAACGTTTACTTTTATAACATGTGTTTAGTAACATAGTGCGATATATACCATAGAAAGCCCTCACACTTTCGGATCGTTAATTAAGGAATTTAGCGGGAAATCTTGGGTACTATGTGACATCCGTCACCAAAAGGTCCGTCAATTAACGTGAATTATGTTAACTTTTCTTCGCTCGATCATTCCTCATCTTTATAAACTATTCGTGTGGATATTATACTTGCTTATCATCTTTATTCTTGTGTTCGTATCATTAACATATACCATCTTTAAAAACTTTTAAAACTTTCATCATCGTTACTGTTAAATATACCATTATTATGTAATATTAACGTCACTAATAAAACCATTTTTAAGTTATAATATCATTAAATACATTTTTTATAATTATATAATTAACCTAATAAGTCTTTTTCAATCGAAACAAAATCAGGAAACTCGGGGGTTAAGTGCACGGACTAAAATTGACATTTTGCAAACTTGGAATGAGTATAAAAACCCCATTTTCCAGCCCTAGATCCATAACTCCATCTTCTTCTTCTTCTTCGGCCTTTTTCCTCCTCTTTGCACCAAAACCGCCCCGTTTGGTCTCGTTTTCACACCGTCTAGACTTCCCCTACAACCGAGTCTACTCCATTCTAGCAGGTAGACGACCATGGTTGTCCCTTTTCTTGCTTATTCACGGCTGTCCAAACTAGGGTTTCGGGTGTTTGGGTTCAACCCGCGCACATGAGGTCGTGTGGGTGAGTGTGATGTTTTTTGTGTGTGCTCCTTGTTTTTGTATGTTTGTTCTGTATTCTGGAAGTCCTCGTTGTGTAAAACCCATGCTCGGAGCAGTCGGAGGCTGCTCAGCCCTCCGGCAGTCGCGATTCTGCTGTTCAGACGACTGGGCCAGTCATGCGATTGCGTCGTGCGACTTGGTGAGTCATGCGACTGAGTCAAGCGTCTGAGTCATTCGGGCGACTGAGTTGTGCGACTGGGTATGTCGTGCGACTGAGTCGTGCGATCAAATGAATGTGTGCGATTGAGTCTATGCGAATGAATGTTGTGTGTGATTGAGTCTATGCGAATGAATGTTGTGTGCGATTGAGTCAGGCGACCGAATGAATTTGTGTGATTGTTCGTGTATCGCACGACTGAAGTCCAATCACACGAATGAAGGTTCAATCGTACAAATTTAGCTAATTCGTATGAATGAAGGTTGATTCGTGCATATGGAGGTTGAGTCGTGTGATTGGGTGTTGTGTGCTATGACTGAATGCCAGTCGTACGAATGAAGGTTCAATCATACGAATGAAGCTAATTCGTACGAATGAGGGTTGATTCGTGCGAATGGAGTGTTGAGTTGTGCGTTTGGTCTTGTTGTGTGATTGAAGTTGTTATGTGTGAGTTTCTCCTTGTGTGTGGTGTGTGTATGTCGTGTGATGTTAAGGTGACATCGACGCGGTTGTCGTTGCTAATGACAATATTTAAGTTAACGCTATCAAACTTACTAATGTTATTCCAAATCAAAACAACATAACATTTTACAAGTATCAATAACCAAATTGTAACTACTAATATTTATCAAATACTTCTTTAATAACAATAGAACTTTTACTCAAATATCATTAACATTGGTGACGATGTCTAGTACTTGGATCTACATAAGATCAAATACGTGTGTCTGTTTGTGTGTGTTACACGCGACCCAACCGATACAACCCGAATCGACCAAACATTATTATACGCTTTATACATATCAATAATGCTTAACAATAACTGTTAAGAAGTGTTTGACCGTGCATTTAATACAACATTTGGATACTTTGATCATACATACTTATCACCTAACAAGTGAGTTTCATGGCCCCTTTTTATGCTTACAACATTTCAATCATTTACAAACATGGGGGAAAAGTATGCTTACCCATTTTCAATGCTATACAATTTACATACAATTTACATACTTGGAATCAATGTGATACTGTGTTGCAAGAACTTATCTAATACATGCTTGAGTTTGTTGTGTGGTACTTTCTTTGCAACTATTTAATTCCAGTGTGGGAACCGATGAATAGGTATTGGTAGTAGTACTGGGATGACACCACCACCCTCGTTTGTTGGTATACTAGTTAGTACCATCAGTGGCCAGGAACAAGCCCTTGGGTGAATATATTCCGACAATATCTTTGTGTACGTCGTTAGGTTTGGTTGCAAAGCTCATTTTCATGTGATTTTACTTACTTATAACTATATTCACGGTATTCCATATCATTTACTATACAACATCAATTACTTATTTACTATTTAAACCTGCGAGCTCACCAACAATTTTGTTGACCATTTTGAGCATATCTTTTCAGGTGATCATGTAAATTGAGGATCTAGGTGTGTTGCCTTAGTGGAGACCCTAGGATGCATTTTTGATACTAAACATATTTGACAAACAATCATTTTGATACAATGTTGTAGTCTAATTAAACAATTACATTCTTTTGATACTTGTTCCCGGGTTATGGGAATTTACTTTACAATGTCATCATCTTGTCTATGTTAATCAATTAACATGTTTGTGCTTATGGCTATGTTGTCGTGGATATTGACTAAACACCACACAAGTGCCCTTGTTGTCGGGTGTCGTCATGACACGCTTGTCATCATTTATTATATTGCATCTCTATCGCTTACCATGTGTTATGAAGATCCCGATCGCGTTACATCACCGTGTTTCCGCTTTTAGCGGGGTGTGACATACTACTACTGGGTCTGACAAGCCCCACCCGTGTGACCGGAAGTCAACGGGTGCATATTGTCCTAAACTACTAATAGTGTCACGACCTAGCATGTCATGGCGGGAGGCAAACAAACAAAAATAGCAGCTTCGATTGCTAAATCACTATTTTTCTTTACTAATGAAATTAGACTAGCTATCTATTTCAATACACTTGTTTATATTTTACTAACGCTATTGTTTCTGATGATTACAAATTCTTGAACTCACCAACCGTCGTGTTGACACTTTGTATGGTTTTCTCAGGTCGTATCTAGCAGCTGCCCATAGGAGCACGCACGTGTCAAGCATGCTTTGTTTCCAAGATTGTTTTAGTTTTGAATTCAACATATACTTATATATATTTGGGCTTGTGTTTTTGCGTAGTTTACATTTAAGTACCTTGGGTTTGAATTATTTACAAAATGCTTCCACAAATGTTTTAAAACATTAAACTCTGATTGGTATTTGGTTTAAACATTGCATATAGTGTCGTTCTAAGTAACTAATGACTAGGATCCTGGTCTGTCACACACCTCGCGGTAAAACCCTGCACGTGGATTTTGAGGGTGTGACAAATTGGTATTAGAGCCATTGGTTATAGGGAAATAGGTTCCATACAAATATTCTATAACCGCCCACAGTTATTAGTTACTTGTTCCTTGACCCTCTACTGCATGCTCATTGGTATACACATCACATACTCTGCAGTATGGCACCATCTTCGCGAGTTACAGGTAAGAGACCAATAGGTTCAGATTCCCTTACATGTTCTGAGTCCCCTCCTCCTCCACCTGTACCTGATCGGACACTTGATTGGCCACGAATAGACTACCCTCTTGGGGAGATAATCTGGGATCAACCATTCTCCTTGATGGAACGCGATCCCCACGGGATTGGAGTTTCTATCCTGACTGTGTAGATCATTTGATGTATAGGGAGAGTGTGCCTGCTACAAGGCCAAGGACTAGGAGCAGTACTGAGCAACCTACACCTTCCCTCCCTCGAACGGTGCAGCCTAATGAGCAGGTGATTGCAGCTCTAGTGGTAATATTGGACACGAAAAAGCAACGTACTGAGTGTCTTACAGAACTGGTCTTGGAAGTGTTACAACAGATGCGAGACACCAAAAGGGAAGTTGCTGAAGTGAAAGATCTACCGTATCAGTGCTATCAGCAGCAATGCACTTTAATTGATAGGATAGCTTAGACGACACAATGAACAGAGGCTCAGGACAACACCCTACATGATTATGGGGCGAGACTTGCTACTTTGTAGGCATAGTTTGTGGCGATGCATCTAGCTATGGAACCAGAAGCAGAACCTGAAGAAGAAGACCCTAAGGAAGAACCTGAGAAAGCCCCAGCGGAGGAAGAAGAGCCTGATGAGATGGCATAGGAAAGTGATGGACCTGATGTTCTAGATTGATCTCCCTTTTCATTTGACTTAGAGTACGTAGTGTTTTTCTTTGAAAACCTATGTGGGAAGGGTTGTTTCCCATCCAACTAGAAAACTGAAGATTTTGACATTGATGGAATATTTTTTTTGAAATGGTTACAATTTATTTATCTTTGATTATTACTTTGGTTATAAATGTATGGTTGATGAATTGCTTTATTTTCTTACTATTTACTATGCTTTAATGAGATAAATATGTTACATGTTGCTCATTTTTGTGTTTGTGAATGTAAAGTGTAAAATGGAAGCCGGTGGTAGAGGACGTGGTCATGGACATGGCGCTGACGTGGGCGCAGAGTGACAGCGGTTAACATGACCCCGCAAAACTAGTTGCTTTGATTAATGAGCACGTGCAGGTGGTAGTGGCTACAGTGCATGTTGCACAGGTTCCCGCTACACCGCCAGCAGGTAAATGATACAAGTGATTCGAAAACCACTCACATTGCTTACTTAAACCGTTAAACTGAACAATTTTGACTTGTTGAAACAGGACCCCCACCCTATACTTAAACCGAATGAATTATAGGAGTTGTCGGCACAACTTCAGGAGCTGTTAGATAAGGTTCTTATCCGACCTAGCTCATCACCTTAGGGAGCCCCTGTTGTTTTTGTTAAGAAGAAGGATGGTACATTTCGGATGTGCATTGACTATAGGGAGTTGAACAAGGTCATAGTCAAGAACCGATATCCCTTACCACGTATTGATGATCTGTTCGATCAACTTCAGGGATCTAGTTACTATTCTAAGATTGATTTAAGATCTCGCTATCATCAGTTATGAGTCCAAGAGGAAGACATCTTGAAGATGGCATTTAGGACTCGCTATGGCCATTATGAATTCTTGGTCATGCCGTTCGGGTTGACTAATGCACTAGCGGTTTTCATGGGTCTCATGAACCGCGTGTGCAAACCCTACCCTGATTAGTTTGTTATCATGTTTATCAATGGCATATTGATCTATTTCAAGACCAAGGAGGAACATTAAGAGCACCTATAATTGATCTTAGAATTTTTTAAGAAGGACCAATTATATGCTAAATTCTCCAAGTGTGACTTCTGGATACGAGAAGTGTAGTTTTTGTGTCATATTATGAATGAGAAAGGAATCCATGTAGATCCTACAAAGGTGGAAGCAATCAAGAATTGGACGGTTCCTAAGACACCTAGTGAGATACGTTAATTCCTTAGATAGCGAGATACTATCGACGCTTTATTGAGAGATTTTCCAAGATTGCTCAACCCCTCACTGCCTTGACACATAAAGGTACATCGTTTAAATGGGGAGAAAGTCAAGAATCAGCCTTCCAGTTGTTGATACAGAAACACTACAGCGCACCAATACTGGCACTACCGGAAGGAAGGGATGATTTCGTGGTGTACATTGATGCATCCATTCAGGGACTGGGCTGTGTCTTGATGCAGCGAGACAAGGTGATAGCCTACGCCTCAAGGCAACTGAGGGTGCACGAGAAGAACTATACCACCCATGACTTGGAATTAGGTGTAGTGGTTTTTGCTTTAAAGATCTAGAGACATTATTTGTACGGTACCAAATGCACTATCTACACCTATCATAAGAGTCTTCAGCATATCTTTGAGTAGAAAGAAATGAATATGAGGCAACAACGATGGGTAGAGTTACTGAACGACGATGACTGCACTATCAAGTATCATCCGGGGAAGGCAAATATGGTTGTCGATGCCCTAAGCCGGAAAGAAACAGCTAAGCCTAGGCAAGTGCGAGCTTTACAACTTACGATGAGCACTCAACTGCCTGAAAAAATTAAGGAAGTACAGATAGAAGCATTAAAAGCAGAAATATTGGGTCTGAATCATTATGTGGGATGGATAAACAACTTGAGGTGAATGCTGATGGGATTCGTTATTTCATGGATAGACTTTGGGTGCCTGTCTATGGAAATCTGAGAGGTTTGGTTATGAGTGAGGCACACAAGACTAGATATTCTATACATACTGGATCCGACAAGATTTATGATGATCTAAATGCGTACTACTGGTGGCCTAACATGAAGGAGGATGTAGCTACATATGTGAGCAAATGCCTGACCTGCTCAAAGATAAAGTAGAATATCTGAAACTGTCAGGAATATTAAAACAACCTGAGATTCCTATGTGAAAGTAGGAACAGACCTCAATGGATTTCATTACCAAACTACCCCAGACTAATACTGGTTGTGACACGATATGGGTTATCGTTAACTGATTAAAGAAGTACGCTCATTTCTTGGCAATCAAAGAAACTGATAAGATGGATAAGTTGACTCGAATCTATCTGAAGGAAGTAGTCTCTCGGCATGGAGTGCCAATCTCAATTATTTCTGACCATGATGCTCATTTTACATCGCACTTCTGGTAGTCATTGCAAAAATCTTTGGGTACGTGACTGGACATGAGTACTGCTTATCATCCCAGACCAATGGTCAAAGTGAGCATACCATACAGACGTTGGAGGACATGCTACGTGCTTGTGTGATTGACTTCGGGAATAACTGGGAAGTTCATCTACCATAGGTGGAATTTTCTTACAATAATAGTTATCATACCAGCATAAAGGCAGCACCATTTGAAGCCTTGCATGGATGAAAATGTAGATCACCCGTTTGTTGGGATGAAATTGGTGATAGCCAGCTAATGGGTCCTAAGTTGGTACACGAGACCACTGAGAAGGTTGTACCAATAAGGAACCGTATGGCTACATCACGCGACAGACATAAAAGTTATGCTATTAAGTGACGAAAACCCCTAGAGTTTCAAGTTGGTGACAAGGTCTTATGAAAGTCTCACCATAGAAAGGTGTGATTCAGTTTGGTAAAAGAGGAAAGCTAAATCCGAGATACGTTAGACCATTTGAGATATTGGAAAGAATAGGTCCAGTAGCATATCGATTAGCACTACCTAATTCACTAAGTGAAATCCATGATGTATTTCATGTCTCAGACTTGAAGAAGTGCTTAACGGATGAAAAAATTGTAGTACCTCTTGAGGAAGTGCAAATAGATGAAAATTTGCGCTTTATTTAGGAACCAGTTAAGGTGATGGATCGTGAGGTAAAGACACTTAAGCAAAGCAAGATACCCATAGTCAAAGTTCGTTGGAACTCGAGACATGGACCGGAATTTACGTGGGAACGTGAGGACATGATGAAGCTTAAGTATCCTCAACTATTCGAAAAGATGATGCCAGCACGCGAAGGTATTGATTAAATTTCTGGACGAAGTTTCTTTCAACATGGGGATATTATGACAACTCACCTAAAACTCACTTGATTACTTTGTGCCAATGCAGTAGACCAGTGATGGAACACACCATGTAACCCAATTTTCTGGACAAAAATTCTTTCAACATCGGGATAATGTGACATCCGGTAATTTTCCGTTACCAAACTCCGTTAGTACCGTTAGGTCTGCATACACATGTCGTGAGCACACACTAGTTATTGTTAAATGTTGGTGACTTAATAATAGTTAACAATGATAAACTCATAATAATTTAAACAATAATGTGTTTCTTAAATTATGCTTATGTATTTACGCCATTTAAATATTAATTGTGAATTTTATCACGTAATGTGGTAACGTGTGTACTTAATTCGTGTGTTTTGTAACTAGTAAAGATAATGCATATGACTATTATTTTTAGTTTATATACATGTTATTTTAGTTAAAAACCTTTTAAAAAAGATTTTAAAAGATTAGTTTTTTTTAATACAAATTACAAGGGTTTAAAGGGTAATATTGATGATTAAATAAAATAAAATAAAATCCCACCCTAATACCCACCCTTCGGCCGCGATCAACACCCACACACATCGAATTTCAATCAAGAACAAGCATTTGGTGATCGATTTTGGCTAGTTCCAAGGATTACAACACGTTAACAACATCAAATCTTGTCCATTCGTGATTAAAGGTTAGTTTTTTTTGTGGTTTTCATGGATTTTTTATTTGGGCCGAAACCCCAGTTCGAAATTCTATATGAATGTTGAAATTTTTGTTGTTTGATGATTGTGTGATGTTAGTTAAGTTCTATTTATGCTAGTTTACGTTGATTGTACAAGAAATTGGCGATTTGGATGTGTTGTTCATATTTTACTATTAATGGTAACTTTATTTCATGTACTTGGTGATTGGTGATGTATTGATGATGTTATGGTGTTATTATGATATTATTGTGTCATCTTATCATTAGATTATGATGATTCTTGCACAAATTTGTGAATTTAATCAACATTGTTCATAAGTTACTAAAAGTAGTAACTTTTGAATATGAAAGTGTAACGTTTGATGATAATGGGATATTTTGATGTTAATAGGTTGTGACTTATGCTATATGAATGATTGATGATGCATGATATGTAGGAATTTGTGTGAAATTGGGCACCTTGATCACCAATTTCTCAAATTAGTAACTTTAGTATATGTACACGCGTGTTTTGATCAATAGTGAATGTTGTGTGATTAAATGGTATATAATCACTAGGTTAGGTGTGCCATGGGTGAATTAGTATTGAAATTGGTAAACAGTTAGGTTCTTGATTTTATTTCCCAAAAGGGAAACTTTTATGTCACGAAGTGTATGGTTTTGTAATTTTGCTTATTGTGTGAATGTTAGCAGCATGATAGTGGTTATGAATGGTGTTTGAACTTGTTAAACTACATGAGCTAGGTTATTTGGGTGGATGATAAGCTAACTTGGTCATTTTGAGTAAATGTTGGGAAATATGCTATAATGTGTTATAATGCTTAAACTGCTATGATATGGGAGTATGCAAGTGGATTTGAGTTGTGCATGCTGGTTTGAATGTTTTATTTGAAGTATGATGAACATGATGACTCATGTGTGTAACATGGGAACTTGTGTAAACTTGACTACTTATGTGATACACAAATTGTCTTAACGAGTATACAACTTAACATGTCACCAGCGGGTCAACTAGGTCAATGTGTCTTGTTTTTCCAAAACCTTGAGTCCATGTGTTTGTAAAGCACATAGAGTTTAATGATAAATCTGTGTACACGTACTCATGTACTTGTGTCTTCTAGGTAACCTCCGAAGGTTGTCTTTCCTCTCTTTCAAGTTAAACATTTATAGCATTCTTGTGCACATCAGGTGAGTTCAATGCCCCATTTTTAATTAGCTCTCTTTTTGGGGGAGACAGCATACTCTACTTTAAACGCTTTACCTTTATAACCTGTGTTTAGTAAACATAGTGTGATATATACCATAGAAAGCCATCACACTTTTGGATCGTTAATTAAGGAATTTAGTGGGAAACCTTGGGTAGTACTACTGGGTCTGACAAGCCCCACCAGTGTGACCAGAAGTCAACGGGTGCAATATTGTCCTAAACTACTAACAGCGTCACGATGTGTTATGTCATGGCAGGAGGCAAACAAACAAACATAGTCAGCTTCGATCGTGAAATCACTGTTATTCTTTACTAATGAAATTAGACTAGCTATCTATTTCAATACACTTGTTTATATTTTGCTAACGCTATTGTTTCTTATGATTAAAAACTCTTGAACTCACCAACCATCGTATTGACACTTTAGTATGCTTTTCTTAGTCATATCTAGCAGCTGCCCATAGGAGCACGCATGTGTCAAGCATGCTTTGTCTCTAACATTGTTTTAGTTTTGAATTCAACATATACTTATATACTTTCATTTAGGCGTGTGTTTTTGCGTAGTTTACATTTAAGTACTTTGGGTTTGAATTTTTTACAAGACGCTTCCGCAAATGTATTAAAACTTTAAACTCTAATTGGTCTTTGGTTTAAACGTTGCATATAGTGTCGTTTTAAGTAACTAATGACTGGGATCCTGGTGTGTCACAGCCGTCGTGGTAAAACCCCTCACTGAGATTTTGAGGTGTGACATGCTCAGTACGATTCTTCTCGTTTCTCATTTGCATTAGTTACTATTCTGGCTTGGTTGCGTGAATGGTTGTTTCGGTTGTGGTATATGTTTGATTCGTATGGTTTTGAGTTTGGGGGGTATGTTTATACATGTATGTGTATGACACCATGCATGCGTACATGTTCTTTATGTGTGTGCTCGGTTGGGTGATGTGTAGGCTGATCTTGTTTGCATGGTGTTGTTGTGTGATTCGAAAAAGAGTATTGGTGAACCATGCTTGGGTTGTTCTTTTGTGCCGGGGATCGGGTAAGGGAGCGGTGGGTGTTAATGATTTCGTGTTTGTTTTCCTTTGTCGTGTGCATGTTGAGTGTGTAGTATATGTGGGGGTTCGCATGGGTATTCTCGACCATGGGCTGCATGAAACAAGGGGTCTTTGTGCTTATGAATAGGTGAGCATGGCCATGAAGATGTGTGTGCGCATTGTGCATTCGTGTGTTTCTGCGTGGTATGTATGTGCTTATGTATGTGTGTGTTTGTGACTCACATGCATGAGTGTGTTGTATGTGTTTGTGACTTGCATGTGTTAGTGTTAGTGTATTGTGTGTTTGTTTGTGTGTGTTAGTGAGGGGTATATGATGAACATCGAGGATGGTGTAACGCCCCGAAATATCGAAGCAACCAATTTAGTAATAACAGGGTCAAGTCGAGAGAAAAATATACATATATTATATTTATATATATATATATATGGATTATGGACCCAATTTGGATCCATGGGTTAAGTGATAGATGGGCTTAAAAGCCCATTACTATCCTTAAACAACCCTAATCAGGCATTAGAGCCACACTTGCAACCCAAGCTGCAAAATTCTAGAGAGAGAAATATTAGAGAGAGAAATATTAGAGAGAGAAATATTAGAGAGAGAAAGTGAGAAAAGATCAAAGGTTGAAAGCTTGGTGGATTGAGGGTTGAAGATCTGAGTGTTGGGGTATCAAACAATGAAGGAGTAGCAATGAATTCAGGTAAGAATCGTCCCCCAAACATCCTTTTTAGAACAGATCCAGATTTTTAGGGTTTTGGGTTCAAAAGTTTCAAAGAATCACATAAATGTCACATTTTACTTATGAAAATGTGTAAAAAGGTTAGATATAGTTTCATGGATGATAAACCAAGGATTTGGATGTAAAAAGTTAAGATTTTGGGTTAAAAACGGGCTGGTGAGTTATTTTTATACGTCCAGCGAAATTGGGAGTCTGATCAGTGAAACTGTGAGCCCGATCAGCGAAACTGTGGGCCCTTCCAGCGAAAATAAGAGTCGCTGGTAATTTCGCTAGTGCCCAGGTTGACCGGTAGAACTTGTGAACCTAGGAAATTCCAACAAAAGTTGGGCGCACCTAGAAGTGAAACTGCCGTGCGAAACTGCTGGGCGAAACTGGCAGCGAAATTGCATAGAAATGACCTATTTGAGTGTTAACTTATGTGCAGGGTGTGTAGTGCGAACCTAGACTAGAATACTTAGATGAGAAACCATTTACTTTGACCATGTGAATTCTAGATCCCCTTATTTACAAGTTTTTCTATGTTTTGGGGCTAATATTGTAACGCCCGAAATTTTGTCAAAATAAAAGAAAGAAAAATAATAAGAAAAAGAAAAGGAAGTAGCTTGAAAAGAAAGGGAAAGAGTCCAAAGTGGAGGGAGCCAAAGTGTAAATAAATACAAAACCCATTATTTTAATATATATGGGGAATGGCCGCCCATATTAGCCTTTCACATCTGCTTTTGTCGACCAAAATAAGAGAGAAGAAGAAGAAAATTGAGTTCTTTAGTTTTAGAGAGAGAAAGAGGTTGTTCTTAACCAAGGTAAGCGTTTGCTGCGTAATTGGCTTTGTTTTGGTTGTGTTTTTTGAAAGACTTGATCTGCCCAAGATGCATATTAAGTTGATGTGGCTAGTGTGATATGATCCAAGTCGGGTCATACCCAATAACAAGCTAAACAAACACCTATAAATATTTATACATGATAAGATCATACATATAAATATTGACACCATTTAGAAAAGGTGGGTTTTCTAATACATTGCTTTTGTAGATGAACATCATTATGTGGATAATCCTTCATGAGGTATTATTTGTTTCATTCTTTAAGTTTGTTAAATAATAACAAATAAAAGGGTGTTATGTTTATAAAGTTAAAATTGGTTTCAACTTTATAAAATAAGAGATTAAAGTGTGTTTATTATGTAAAGGAGGTAAAATGGATTTTAAAAAAGGGGCTTGGACTTTCGGCCGCCCAAGGGCATAAAAGTCCCACCTCCTTTTGTCTTGATTAGTGCAAGACTTAAACACACACACTCTCCAATCTAGCCCTCTCTCTCTCTTGAATGCAAAGGCAAAATCCTCTCTAATCTAACTCTCAAAAATCGGGTTTTTGGAGCTTGAACAAGGAAGGAAGATTCAGCAACAACAAAGTTCAAGTTGCTGAAATTTGGTGTTGAGAAGCCTAGCATTCCAAAGGGGTTTGTTGGTGGCTTGGGGTATCACTTCTTGAGGTCTTCTGGTTGAAGATTCAGCCATAAAGTTCATCCTTTGCACCCTCACAATCCCGTTTTCTAGCAGCATAAAAGGATGTCTTCTTAACCTCCTTTGGTTGTCCTCTTGTATGCATTTCGTATTTGGATCCATGGTTTGGGTTTAGCTTAACAAATGGGTTTGATAATCTATATATTAACAAGATTTTAAACTCTTAATCCGCTGCGTTTTCTATAAATTGGGTTATATGGACTTTGATAATCTTGTTAAATCCTACAATGGTATCAGAGCCAGGTTATACGAATGCATACATGTATATGACATTCTAGTTCATGGTTTTGTGGTGTGTGACACCATATGGCCGAGAGTTAGAGGGCTGAAATGGTTCCCTTTTTCTGATTTTAAAGATACTATTTATATGCATGATTAGGATCTTTAAAATTTAGGTCATGTTTGTTGTTTGTTTGGACCAAACCCATTTGTTCTTGGTTTATGTTGGCCAAGAATATGGGTTGAAAAGGGGCTGCCAGATCAATAGATATGTGCATATTTGGATGTGTAAATGGATGTTCATAACCTAGCCAATACCTTGTATTTGGATGTGTTTTGTGTCGTAATTGTTTGATTATTCCATTGGGTTGCAATAATTATTTATTTGGGTTTGTAATCTATTTATTATTTATGTTGGTTTGTAATAATAAGTAGATTAGTTATATTTCATTACTAGTAAAAATGTATTAGGATATATTTTGTAAAAGAAGTTCAAGAAGACTTTGGTTTTGGTTTTGGCCATTTTAGCCCAAATGGGCCTCATAGCCCAAGATTGGTTTTAAGCCCAATAACCAAAGCCCAAAGCATGAAGGCCCAAGGAACCTAGGAGCTGAAGTTGGAGCCCAAAAGAAAGCCCAAATAAAGCAAATCGGTGACAACACAAAATGGACACTTGATGCATTAGGATGCGGGATCAAGCGGGAGCACACCATCTCAATGCCTTGTGTCATGTTTATGCTTCATTATTGACCCTCTTGGCACACTTGTTTTGGCCGACAAGTGTTGTCAAATCCATTGGCTATGTTATGAACTTGTGGTTGTTTTATTATGCATGTATGGTTGATTTATGTTCTTCTTATCTTATTATGGAATGGATAGTTAACAACTCGAAATCTACAACTCGCATAAAATTGGTTCCTTAGAAATCAATAAGTAATAAAATGGGTTTTGCCAAATGAAAATGTTTTCATAATTTATTATGCTATTAAAAGGAATTTTGAAATAAGTTTTCAAACAAACTACCATGCATTTGAATGCATGCAAATGCAAGGTATGAAAATAGTTTTCCAAACTAGAATTTTGTAAAACTCAAATCCCTTTTTCAAACAAATTTAACACTATCCTTTTAAGCAAGACTCAATTCACTTGTAACTTATATATGGGATAAAGGTCACCTAACCAAAATATAGAAACTTATGAAGTTGAGGTGAAATTACCATATTGTGGGATAAAGGTCACCTAACCACTATATGTGTAAAGTCACACGTATGTCTAAGTAGGACGACTTGATTTGGAAATCATGCATTAGGATCACCGAAGCATGACGTACAAATGGTGTTGATGGGATAAAGATGCCAAACAAAACATAAGATGTTCATACCGATCCCATACACTAGAAATTGTAATAGGTTACAATTGTCAAACGTTGACTACCTTGTTGATTTAAATAAAGGGATAAAGGTCACCTAACCGATATTTAAATGTAACATTGGATTCTATATTTCAATTATTAATTGTCTATGAGACATAAAAGGGTATTAATAATTAAAATACTTTGATACTAAAAAAATTGAACTTTGTTACATTGTAGATGGCAAACAACAACGCAATCCTGACCATCCATAACCTATCACTAAGAACCATCCTTGAAAAAGAACGTCTGAACCATGGGAATTTCATGGATTGGTACCGAAACTTGAGAATAGTTCTCAAACAAGAAAAGAAGTCCTATGTATTAGACGATCCCATTCCTGATCAACCCGATGAAAATGACTTTGAGGCTTTTGCCGAGTGGGTCAAGTACACCGAAGACTCTATGCAAGTCTCGTGTCTCATGTTGGCGAGTATGATACCCGATTTGCAAAAGGACTTTGAGAACCACAATGCCTATGACATGATCACCCAGTTGAAGGAAATGTTCCAACAACAATTAAGGGTGGAGCGCTTCGAAACCGTTCGGGCACTTCATGCATGTCGAATGGACGAGACCCAATCGGTATCATCTTACGTTCTTAAGATGAAGAGCCACATTGATCACCTTGAAAGGCTTAACTGTCATCTGTCCAACGAGTTGGCAACGGATTTGATCCTCAACTCCCTATCCAAGAAGTTTGATAGCTTCGTTATGAACTATAACATGAATGGATGGGACAAGAGCATTGGTGAGCTTCATTCGATGCTCAAAACGGCCGAGGCGGGCATGGGTAGAAAGGTTCTACCGGTCCTTACGATCAATGAAGGTGGTAGTAGGAAAAGGCACCTCCCCGACCCTAGGGCAAGTGTTGCCAAAGGGAAGGGACACGTCAAAGGGAAGGGTAAGGGTAAAGCAAAAATGGAGCCGCCCAAACCGAAAGAAAAGAAGCAAAAGGTTGCTCAAGATGACCCGTGTTTTGAGTGTGGTGAAGTAGGCCATTGGAAACACAATTGTCCGGTCTATCTCAAAGCGTTGAGATCGAAGAGGGACGCGGGGCAAACTTCAGGTACAATGTTTATGATACATGTTGAGCTTAATGTTATTTCTTCTAACACATGGGTATTAGATACTGGATGTGGAACTCATATTTGCAATTTGTTGCACGGGTTCAAAAGAAGTGAACATTATGCAAAAGGGGAAATAAGTCTCTTTATGGGCAATGGTGCAAAGGTTCACGTGGAAGCCCAAGGAGACTACATTTTGAAGCTTCCAAGTGGGTTGGAAGTCATTTTAAAGAATGTATTGTATGCTCCTAGCTTGACTAGGAACATTATTTATGTTTCCCGTTTAAGACAATATGATTATGATTTCAAGTTTGTTGACAATGATATTCATGTTTTTTTAAATGATGTGTTTTATTTTAAGGCTATACCTTGTAATGGTATTTATGAATTGGTTCATAATAACACAACATATGATAGCTCTATGTACCAAGAAACCATCAAGAGGCTCAAACTTAATTTGAGTGATTCCTATCTTTGGCATTGTCGCCTTAGTCACATAAACAAGAATCATATGCAAAAACTTCAAAAGAATGGTCTTTTGAAAACCAATGAAAATGATTCATTTGATGTATGCGAGTGTTGTTTACAAGGTAAAATGACAAAGGCCCCTTTTAGTGGGACTACTGAAAGGGCAAAAGATTTATTAGGGATCATACATTCGGATGTATGTGGACCTTTTAAACCAATAACTAGGAATGGTGAAAGATACTTCATTACCTTTACCGATGACTATAGTCGTTATGGGTATGTGTACTTGTTAAGACACAAACATGAATCTTTTGAAATGTTCAAAATCTTCAAGAATGAAGTAGAAAATCAACTCAACAAGACGGTCAAGATTCTTCGTACAGATAGAGGAGGTGAATACCTTAGTAGTGAATTTCAAGAATATCTTAGAAGTTGTGGGATTGTCTCACAACTTACTCCACCTGGAACACCACAACATAATGGTGTGTCTAAGAGGAGGAATCGGACTCTATTGGATATGGTTTGATCTATGATGGCTAGAAGTACACTACCTCTATCATTTTGGGGTTTCGCGTTGCTCTCCGCGGCCCGTATTTTAAATATGGCTCCAACCAAGAAAGTGGAAAGGACACCTTTTGAAGTATGGCATGGAAGAGTTCCATCATTATCATATTTAAAAGTTTGGGGTTGTGATGCTTATCCAAAACAATACACTCAAAACAATCTGGAAGCCCGATCCACAAAGTGTGTCTTCATTGGATATCCTAGAGATTGTATTGGATATTATTTCTATGATCCGACAGAGCAAAAAGTGTTTATTGATCAAAGGCAGAGTTCTTGGAGACTAAGTTTCTTTCGGAAGAAACTAGTGGAAGAGCAGTGGAACTTGAAGAGGTTCAAGATTCACAAAACGATACACAATTGGTTGATACTAGCAATCAACATGAGGATGTTGAGAATGATCATATGGATGATCAAGATACACAAAACGTTTGTAGGTCTGGTAGAATTAGTGTTCCTCCTGAGAGATATGGATTTTTCATGGATGGATGCTATGTGGTAGATTCGGATGAACCAACCACATACCATGATGCAATGTCAAAACCTGATTTTGACAAATGGCAAGAAGCCATGAATGTTGAGATGCAATCCATGTATGATAACCAAGTTTGGGAATTGGTTACACCACCTCTTAAGTCCAAGATAGTTGGAAGTAAGTGGGTTTTCAAGAAGAAAACTGATATGCATGGAAACTTGGATACTTATAAAGCTAGACTCGTAGCGAAAGGTTTCACTCAAACTCAAGGGATTGATTATGATGAAACTTTCTCCCTGTGGCAATGCTAAAGTCTATTAGGATATTATTTGCCATAGCAGCATATTATGACTATGAGATTTGGCAAATGGATGTCAAAACTGCTTTCCTTGATGGATATCTTGAGGAAGATGTCCATATGGAACAGCCTGAAGGTTTTGTCGATCCAAAACATCCTAACAAAGTATGCAAGTTGAAGAAGTCAATCTACGGATTGAAACAAGCGTCAAGAAGTTGGAATCACCGTTTTGATGATGAAGTAAAGAAATTTGGCTTCATCAAAAACACTGATGAAGCTTGTGTGTATAAGAAAGCTAGTGGGAGCATTATTACTTTCCTTGTATTATATGTCGATGACATTCTACTTTTTGGAAACGACATTCCAACCTTGGAGGGTGTAAAACCTGGCTTAGAAGCTGTTTTTCCATTAAGGATCTTGGTGAAGCCACCTATATTTTGGGAATAAAGATCTATAGGGATAGATCAAGGCGGTTAATAGGTTTAAACCAAAGTGCATACATTGAAAAGATTTGAAAGGTTCAAGATGGAGAATTCTAAAAGGGGATTAGTACCTATTCAAAAGGGACTATATTGAGCTCATCTCAATGCCCTAGTTCAAAGGTTGAACAAGAAAGAATGAATGGAGTCCCATATGCATTACTATAGGATCCATCTTGTATGCAATGATATGTACTAGGCCGGACGTGTCATATGCTCTAAGCATGACAAGTAGATATCAACAGAATCCTGGTAATAGTCATTGGATGGCTGTTAAGAGTATTTTGAAATACCTTAGGAACACTAAGGATATGTTCTTAATATATGGGTCTGGTGAGAGGAGCTCGTTGTAAGGGTTACACGGATCTCGATCACAGTCGGGATATGTCTTCATTATGAATGGAGGAGCAGTCTCTTGGAAGAGCTCAAAGCAAGATGTAGTGGCACTATCTACAACAGAATCAGAATACATCGCCGCTTGATTGGCAGCACAAGAAGCTGCATGGCTTAGGAAGTTCATTGCTGATCTAGGGGTCGTTGCTACCATTCAAGGCCCCCTAGAGATCTTTTGTGACAACGAGGGTGCGATTGCTCAAATCAAGGAACCTCGTGCTCATCAAAAGACTCGGCACATTGAACGAAGATCCAACTACATAAGGGATGAAGTTGAAAACGAAATATATGTATTCGCAAAGTTCACACCGATCAAAACATTGCGGATCCATTAACGAAGCTCCTAGATAGGTCAAAGAATGAAAGTCATACTTGTGCCCTAGGACTTCGATATTCTAGTGATTGGACTTGATCAAATTTTGTATTTGGATATTGGAACTCATGTTATTTGACTTTATTATGTGGTTATAAATTTCATTCGTTCTTCCTTTTAGCATGTTTAAATCCATGAATAAATAAGTTATTTTAAACGTCCGTAGTCGATCATACTTGTGGGAACAACTATGAATGTAAGACTATAAAGAACTTGGATTGGTTGATATTCATAAGGTATGAATATAGAGCAAAAGGTTGCTACCAAGGTTCATTGATGTCTATGGGATATAGATATTGGACCGACCCGCTCTCAATTATTTCTGCATAGACTCTTTGTGATTAGTCATAAGAGATATTTAGTAAAGGCGAATATCATAGTATCCTCAGACCTGAGATACATATTGGGTCTTGATATTCACCAAGTGTTGTACTTTGACTTAGTTCTTTGCTGTTCTGAAAGATTGGCAGTACATAAGGCTAGGTTCAGGTATGATATAAGGTGATTATGAGAGACGTATGTAGTCAAGATGGAATTTGTTTCTCTTATTCGTTAAGATTTAGATGTCTAAGGCCTATTAAGTTAAATCATCTGAGAATGAACGATCTGTGTCTCTAGGATTCAACATGACATCTCAAACAAAAGGATAGATGATTGATTCGCCTAAAACATTTCAAGTAGGGTACTTGAAGAGGATGATGTTATTGAATGGAACTTAATCATACACATTAGGGGTAACAAACCGTTGCTGGGCGTTATTTGCTGCTTGCATCAACCTTCTATGAATCTTGTGCAAGTGGGAGATTGAAAGACTTGATCTGCCCAAGATGCATATTAAGTTGATGTGGCTAGTGTGATATGATCCAAGTCGGGTCATACCCAATAACAAGCTAAACAAACACCTATAAATATTTATACATTGATAAGATCATACATATAATATTGACACCAATTAGAAAGGTGGGTTTTCTAAATACATTGCTTTTGTAGATGAACATCATTATGTGGATAATCCTTCATGAGGTATTATTTGTTTCATTGTTTAAGTTTGTTAAATAATAACAAATAAAAGGGTGCTATGTTTATAAAGTTAAAATTGGTTTCAACTTTATAAAATAAGAGATTAAAGTGTGTTTATTATGTAAAGGAGGTAAAATGGATTTTAAAAAAGGGGCTTGGACTTTCGGCCGCCCAAGGGCATAAAAGTCCCCCTCCTTTTGTCTTGATTAGTGCAAGACTTAAAGACACACACTCTCCAATCTAGCCCTCTCTCTCTCTTGCATGCAAAGGCAAAATCCTCTCTAATCTAACTCTCAAAAATCGGGTTTTTGGAGCTTGAACAAGGAAGGAAGATTCAGCAACAACAAAGTTCAAGTTGCTGAAATTTGGTGTTGAGAACCTAGCATTCCAAAGGGGTTTGTTGGTGGCTTGGGGTATCACTTTCTTGAGGTCTTCTTGGTTGAAGATTCAACCATAAAGTTCATCCTTTGCACCCTCACAATCCCGTTTTCTAGCAGCATAAAAGGTTGTCTTCTTACCTCCTTTGGTTGTCCTCTTGTATGCATTTCGTATTGGATCCATGGTTTGGGTTTAGCTTAACAAATGGTTTGATAATCTATATATTAACAAGATTTTAAACTCTTAATCCGCTGCGTTTTCCTATAAATTGGGTTATATGGACTTTGATAATCTTGTTAAATTCCTACAATGGTATCAGAGCCAGGTTATACGAATGCATACATGTATATGACATTCTAGTTCATGGTTTTGTGGTGTGTGACACCATATGGCCGAGAGTTAGAGGGCTGAAATGGTTCCCTTTTTCTGATTTTAAAGATACTATTTATATGCATGATTAGGATCTTTAAAATTTAGGTCATGTTGTTTGTTTGTTTGGACCAAACCCATTTGTTCTTGGTTTATGTTGGCCAAGAATATGGGTTGAAAAGGGGCTGCCAAGATCAATAGATATGTGCATATTTGGATGTGTAAATGGATGTTCATAACCTAGCCAATACCTTGTATTTGGATGTGTTTTGTGTCGTAATGTTGTTTGATTATTCCATTGGGTTGCAATAATTATTTATTTGGGTTTGTAATCTATTTATTATTTATGTTGGTTTGTAATAATAAGTAGATTAGTTATATTTCATTTACTAGTAAAAATGTATTAGGATATATTTTGTAAAAGAAGTTCAAGAAGACTTGGTTTTGGTTTGGGCCATTTTAGGCCCAAATGGGCCTCATAGCCCAAGATTGGTTTTAAGCCCAATAACCAAAGCCCAAAGCATGAAGGCCCAAGGAAGCTAGGAGCTGAAGTTGGAGCCCAAAAGAAAGCCCAAATAAAGCAAATCGGTGACAACACAAAATGGACACTTGATGCATTAGGATGCGGGATCAAGCGGGAGCACACCATCTCAATGCCTTGTGTCATGTTTATGCTTCATTATTGACCCTCTTGGCACACTTGTTTTGGCCAACAAGTGTTGTCAAATCCATTGGCTATGTTATGAACTTGTGGTTGTTTTATTATGCATGTATGGTTGATTTATGTTCTTCTTATCTTATTATGGAATTGGATAGTTAACAACTCGAAATCTACAACTCGCATAAAATTGGTTCCTTAGAAATCAATAAGTAATAAAATGGGTTTTGCCAATGAAAATTGTTTTCATAATTTATTATGCTATTAAAAGGAATTTTGAAATAAGTTTTCAAACAAACTACCATGCATTTGAATGCATGCAAATGCAAGGTATGAAAATAGTTTTCCAAACTAGAATTTTGTAAAACTCAAATCCCTTTTTCAAACAAATTTAACACCATCCTTTTAAGCAAGACTCAATTCACTTGTAACTTATATATGGGATAAAGGTCACCTAACCATAAATATAGAAACTTATGAAGTTGAGGTGAAATTACCATATTTGTGGGATAAAGGTCACCTAACCACTTATATGTGTAAAGTCACACGTATGTCTAAGTAGGACGACTTGATTTGGAAATCATGCATTAGGATCACCGAAGCATGACGTACAAATGGTGTTGATGGGATAAAGATGCCAAACAAAACATAAGATGTTCATACCGATCCCATACACTAGAAATTGTAATAGGTTACAATTGTCAAACGTTGACTACCTTGTTGATTTAAATAAAGGGATAAAGGTCACCTAACCGATATTTAAATGTAACATTGGATTCTAGATTTCAATTATTAATTGTCTATGAGACATAAAAGGGTATTAATAATTAAAATACTTTGATACTAAAAAAATTGAACTTTGTTACATTGTAGATGGCAACAACAACGCAATCCTGACCATCCATAACCTATCACTAAGAACCATCCTTGAAAAAGAACGTCTAAACCATGGGAACTTCATGGATTGGTACCGAAACTTGAGAATAGTTCTCAAACAAGAAAAGAAGTCCTATGTATTAGACGATCCCATTCCTGATCAACCCGATGAAAATGACTTTGAGGCTTTTGCCGAGTGGGTCAAGTACACCGAAGACTCTATGCAAGTCTCGTGTCTCATGCTGGCGAGTATGATACCCGATTTGCAAAAGGACTTTGAGAACCACAATGCCTATGACATGATCACCCAGTTGAAGGAAATGTTCCAACAACAATCAAGGGTGGAGCGCTTCGAAACCGTTCGGGCACTTCATGCATGTCGAATGGACGAGACCCAATCGTATCATCTTACGTTCTTAAGATGAAGAGCCACATTGATCACCTTGAAAGGCTTAACTGTCATGTGTCCAACGAGTTGGCAACGGATTTGATCCTCAACTCCCTATCCAAGAAGTTTGATAGCTTCGTTATGAACTATAACATGAATGGATGGGACAAGAGCATTGGTGAGCTTCATTCGATGCTCAAAACGGCCGAGGCGGGCATGGGTAGAAAGGTTCTACGGTCCTTACGATCAATGAAGGTGGTAGTAGGAAAAGGCACCTCCCCGACCCTAGGGCAAGTGTTGCCAAAGGGAAGGGACACGTCAAAGGGAAGGGTAAGGGTAAAGCAAAAATGGAGCCGCCCAAACCGAAAGAAAAGAAGCAAAAGGTTGCTCAAGATGACCCGTGTTTTGAGTGTGGTGAAGTAGGCCATTGGAATCACAATTGTCCGGTCTATCTCAAAGCGTTGAGATCGAAGAGGGACGCGGGGCAAACTTCAGGTACAATGTTTATGATACATGTTGAGCTTAATGTTATTTCTTCTAACACATGGGTATTAGATACTGGATGTGGAACTCATATTTGCAATTTGTTGCAGGGGTTCAAAAGAAGTGAACATTATGCAAAAGGGGAAATAAGTCTCTTTATGGGCAATGGTGCAAAGGTTCACGTGGAAGCCCAAGGAGACTACATTTTGAAGCTTCCAAGTGGGTTGGAAGTCATTTTAAAGAATGTATTGTATGCTCCTAGCTTGACTAGGAACATTATTTTTGTTTCCCGTTTAAGACAATATGATTATGATTTCAAGTTTGTTGACAATGATATTCATGTTTCTTTAAATCATGTGTTTTATTTTAAGGCTATACCTTGTAATGGTATTTATGAATTGGTTCATAATAACACAACATATGATAGCTCTATGTACCAAGCAACCACCAAGAGGCTCAAACTTAATTTGAGTGATTCCTATCTTTGGCATTGTCGCCTTGGTCACATAAACAAGAATCATATGCAAAAACTTCAAAAGAATGGTCTTTTGAAAACCAATGAAAATGATTCATTTGATGTATGCGAGTCTTGTTTACAAGGTAAAATGACAAAGGCCCCTTTTAGTGGGACTAATGAAAGGGCAAAAGATTTATTAGGGATCATACATTCGGATGTATGTGGACCTTTTAAACCAACAACTAGGAATGGTGAAAGATACTTCATTACCTTTACCGATGACTATAGTCGTTATGGGTATGTGTACTTGTTAAGACACAAACATGAATCTTTTGAAATGTTCAAAATCTTCAAGAATGAAGTAGAAAATCAACTCAACAAAACGGTCAAGATTCTTCGTACAGATAGAGGAGGTGAATACCTTAGTAGTGAATTTCAAGAATATCTTAGAAGTTGTGGGATTGTCTCACAACTTACTCCACCTGGAACACCACAACATAATGGTGTGTCTGAGAGGAGGAATCGGACTCTATTGGATATGGTTTGATCTATGATGGCTAGAAGTACACTACCTCTATCATTTTGGGGTTTCGCGTTGCTCTCCGCGGCCCGTATTTTAAATATGGCTCCAACCAAGAAAGTGGAAAGGACACCTTTTGAAGTATGGCATGGAAGAGTTCCATCATTATCATATTTAAAAGTTTGGGGGTGTGATGCTTATCCAAAACAATACACTCAAAACAAACTGGAAGCCCGATCCACAAAGTGTGTCTTCATTGGATATCCTAGAGATTGTATTGGATATTATTTCTATGATCCGACAGAGCAAAAAGTGTTTATTGCTCGAAAGGCAGAGTTCTTGGAGACTAAGTTTCTTTCGGAAGAAACTAGTGGAAGAGCAGTGGAACTTGAAGAGGTTCAAGATTCACAAAACGATACACAATTGGTTGATACTAGCAATCAACATGAGGATGTTGAGAATGATCATATGGATGATCAAGATACACAAAACGTTTGTAGGTCTGGTAGAATTAGTGTTCCTCCTGAGAGATATGGATTTTTCATGGATGGATGCTATGTGGTAGATTCGGATGAACCAACCACATACCATGATGCAATGTCAAAACCTGATTTTGACAAATGGCAAGAAGCCATGAACGTTGAGATGCAATCCATGTATGATAACCAAGTTTGGGAATTGGTTACACCACCTCTTAAGTCGAAGATAGTTGGAAGTAAGTGGGTTTTCAAGAAGAAAACCGATATGCATGGAAACTTGGATACTTATAAAGCTAGACTCATAGCGAAAGGTTTCACTCAAACTCAAGGGATTGATTATGATGAAACTTTCTCCCTGTGGCAATGCTAAAGTCTATTAGGATATTATTTGCCATAGCAGCATATTATGACTATGAGATTTGGCAAATGGATGTCAAAACTGCTTTCCTTGATGGATATCTTGAGGAAGATGTCCATATGGAACAGCCTGAAGGTTTTGTCGATCCAAAACATCCTAACAAAGTATGCAAGTTGAAGAAGTCAATCTACGGATTGAAACAAGCGTCAAGAAGTTGGAATCACCGTTTTGATGATGAAGTAAAGAAATTTGGCTTCATCAAAAACACTAATGAAGCTTGTGTGTATAAGAAAGCTAGTGGGAGCATTATTACTTTCCTTGTATTATATGTCAATGAAATTCTAGTTTTTGGAAACGACATTCCAACCTTGGAGGGTGTAAAACCTGGCTTAGAAGCTGTTTTTCCATTAAGGATCTTGGTGAAGCCACCTATATTTTGGGAATAAAGATTTATAGGGATAGATCAAGGCGGTTAATAGGTTTAAACCAAAGTGCATACATTGAAAAGATTTTGAAAAGGTTCAAGATGGAGAATTCTAAAAGGGGATTAGTACCTATTCAGAAAGGGACTATATTGAGCTCATCTCAATGCCCTAGTTCAAAGGTTGAACAAGAAAGAATGAATGGAGTCCCATATGCATTACTATAGGATCCATCTTGTATGCAATGATATGTACTAGGCCGGACGTGTCATATGCTCTAAGCATGACAAGTAGATATCAACAGAATCCTGGTAATAGTCATTGGATGGCTGTTAAGAGTATTTTGAAATACCTTAGGAACACTAAGGATATGTTCTTAATATATGGGTCTGGTGAGAAGGAGCTCGTTGTAAAGGGTTACACGGATCTCGATCACAGTCGGGATATGTCTTCATTATGAATGGAGGAGCAGTCTCTTGGAAGAGCTCAAAGCAAGATGTAGTGGCACTATCTACAACAGAATCAGAATACATCGCCGCTTGATTGGCAGCACAAGAAGCTGCGTGGCTTAGGAAGTTCATTGCTGATCTAGGGGTCGTTGCTACCATTCAAGGCCCCCTAGAGATCTTTTGTGACAACGAGGGTGCGATTGCTCAAATCAAGGAACCTCTTGCTCATCAAAAGACTCGGCACATTGAACGAAGATCCAACTACATAAGGGATGAAGTTGAAAAAGGAAATATATGTATTCGCAAAGTTCACACCGATCAAAACATTGCGGATCCATTCACGAAGCTCCTAGATAGGTCAAAGAATGAAAGTCATACTTGTGCCCTAGGACTTCGATATTCTAGTGATTGGACTTGATCAAATTTTGTATTTGGATATTGGAACTCATGTTATTTGACTTTATTATGTGGTTATAAATTTCATTCGTTCTTCCTTTTAGCATGTTTAAATCCATGAATAAATAAGTTATTTTAAACGTCCGTAGTCGATCATACTTGTGGGAACAACTATGAATGTAAGACTATAAAGAACTTGGATTGGTTGATATTCATAAGGTATGAATATAGAGCAAAAGGTTGCTACCAAGGTTCATTGATGTCTATGGGATATAGATATTGGACCGACCCGCTCTCAATTATTTCTGCATAGAATCTTTGTGATTAGTCATAAGAGATATTTAGTAAAGGCGAATATCATTGTATCCTCAGACCTGAGATACATATTGGGTCTTGATATTCACCAAGTGTTGTACTTTGACTTAGTTCTTTGCTGTTCTGAAAGATTGGCAGTACATAAGGCTAGGTTCAGGTATGATATAAGGTGATTATGAGAGACGTATGTAGTCAAGATGGAATTTGTTTCTCTTATTCGTTAAGATTTAGATGTCTAAGGCCTATTAAAGTTAAATCATCTGAGAATGAACGATCTGTGTCTCTAGGATTCAACATGACATCTCAAACAAAAGGATAGATGATTGATTCACCTAAAACATTTCAAGTAGGGTACTTGAAGAGGATGATGTTATTGAATGGCACTTAATCATACACATTAGGGGTAACAAACCGTTGCTAGGCGTTATTTGCTGCTTGCATCAACCTTCTATGAATCTTGTGCAAGTGGGAGATTGAAAGACTTGATCTGCCCAAGATGCATATTAAGTTGATGTGGCTAGTGTGATATGATCCAAGTCGGGTCATACCCAATAACAAGCTAAACAAACACCTATAAATATTTATACATTGATAAGATCATACATATAAATATTGACACCAATTTAGAAAAGGTGGGTTTTCTAAATACATTGCTTTTGTAGATGAACATCATTATGTGGATAATCTTCATGAGGTATTATTTGTTTCATTGTTTAAGTTTGTTAAATAATAACAAATAAAAGGGTGCTATGTTTATAAAGTTAAAATTGGTTTCAACTTTATAAAATAAGAGATTAAAGTGTGTTTATTATGTAAAGGAGGTAAAATGGATTTTAAAAAAGGGGCTTGGACTTTCGGCCGCCCAAGGGCATAAAAGTCCCACCTCCTTTTGTCTTGATTAGTGCAAGACTTAAAGACACACACTCTCCAATCTAGCCCTCTCTCTCTCTTGCATGCAAAGGCAAAATCCTCTCTAATCTAACTCTCAAAAATCGGGTTTTTGGAGCTTGAACAAGGAAGGAAGATTCAGCAACAACAAAGTTCAAGTTGCTGAAATTTGGTGTTGAGAAACCTAGCATTCCAAAGGGGTTTGTTGGTGGCTTGGGGTATCACTTTCTTGAGGTCTTCTTGGTTGAAGATTCAACCATAAAGTTCATCCTTTGCACCTCACAATCCCGTTTTCTAGCAGCATAAAAGGTTGTCTTCTTAACCTCCTTTGGTTGTCCTCTTGTATGCATTTCGTATTTGGATCCATGGTTTGGGTTTAGCTTAACAAATGGGTTTTATAATCTATATTAACAAGATTTTAAACTCTTAATCCGCTGCGTTTTCCTATAAATTGGCTTATATGGACTTTGATAATCTTGTTAAATCCTACATTTTCGACTAAGAAATCGAGAGTACATGTCTTATGTGTTTTTATGTGTTTGGGTTGTGTGTTCTTGGCTTGTTTAGGTGTTTGAACTCGTGTACAAGCAAGGTTGGAGGAGTTTTGCTTGTTTGCTACAATAGGTGAGTTCTAGACCCCGTCTTTTACTTGTTTTATAAATTACTTGGGGTTGAAAATGCATATAAATGATTTTTACAAAAGTTATATGTATGCCCATAAGTATTTATGCATGTATGTTGATGTTGTATGGTTGTTTATGCTTTGTTAGTGTTTAGAATGGTAGTGACAAGCTTAGAACAGGTTAGAATGATGTTTGGGATCGAAAATATTGGTTAGATATGTTAAACAGGTGGTCATGCGCCTAAGTAAGGCTCATGGGCCTAAGTAAGGCTCATGCGCCTGATAACTGTCTTAGAAAAACTTTAAGTGGGGGTCATGCGCCCAAAATATGGCCTGAAAATACTAAGTATACCTCATGGTCCCAAACAGTTCTCCTATGCGCCTACATAGTATCCCATGCGCTCAGCTATTGCCCTAAAGTTTCTAAGTGTAAGCTGTCAGGCCCCCGCTTATAACGGAAACATGAGGATGTAACGAATGGGATCGTCATAACACCTTGTTAGTTTACAGAGACATAATAAATCCAAGATCCACGTGTCATGACGTCACCCGACACCATGGTGACTTGTGTCGTGGTTAGTCAGTTCCACGACCAGCATAGTCTATCGAATAATGAATATCAAATTCAACATAAGATCCAACAAAAATGTTCAACATAGTATTCATAAACGAGTTCAAATGATAGTCAAAACACTAGTGCAAGTCTATTGAAATCCTGAGGGTCTCTGCTTAGGCATCGGCTCTAGTTATCCTCTATGATTATTGCCACCTGAAAAGATATGCTCAAAAGTCAACACATGGTTGGTGAGTTCATAGGTTTAAACATAAATTGAAAACTTGTGTTGTGTATGATTTAATGGATCATAAGTGTATTTATCACAAGTAATATCACATGAGCATCACAACTAAACCTATGACGAACCACACAACAATTGTCAGAACATATTCACCTAGGGGTCGATCATAACCACAGTCAGTCTCAACTAGTACACTAACATACATGGGTGGAGGTGTCAACCCAATAGTACTACCAATACCTGTATGTCGGCTCCAACACCGGAGTTAAATAGTTGCGATTAAAGAACCACACAGAAACTCATGCATTGTAACAGCCGGTTATCTTAAAAGGCAAGATATAAAGCATAAAAAGGAAGAAAAGTAATAATGTCCAAGTGGAGGGACCAAAAGTGTCCAAAGGACAAATATCTTTGAAAGTTGGTGTAAAAGGTGGGCATGGCCGCCCACCCACTTTTCACATCACCATCTTCTTCGTTTTTGAGAGAGAGAAAGAGCAGAGAACTCTCGGTTTTCATAATAATAAGAAGAAGTGGGTGAATTCAAGGTAAGAATTCATGGTTTTTATGTGTTTATGACGGGTTTTATCCTGGTTGCGTGCTCTTATGCTTAGGTGCTTGTGTTATGTTTGGGTGTGTGCGTATGGTGTTGATTTTAGGTGTTTTGGAACTCATTGCAAGCGGGTTATAAAGGAAGAAACACCCAGTTTCATGAGGTGAGTTCTAGACCCCTTTTTACTTGTTTTAAATGATCGTTGGGGCTGAAAAATGTATTAAAATGGTTTTATAAAGTTCATGTATGTTTACCCGTGTGCATTATGCATGAATGAATGTGATTCTTGTATGCTTATATGTTATTCATGTTAGAATAGCCACATTAAGCTTAGAACAGACAGATTCGATGATTTGGGTTGAAACATACTGGAAATATATAGTACAGGAGGTCCATGCGCCTAAATAAGGCTCATGCGCCTGAAAATGCCATAGTAACAACTAAGTGTGATCCATGCGCCCAAACAGTAGCCCATACGCCTAAGATTACCTTAGAAATGACAAAGTACAGCCCATGCGCCTGAATAGTTGTCCATGTGCCTAGAAATTTAGTCGGACGACTAGTATAGTGTCATGCTCTGGGGTGAAAATGGCTAAGTGTTGGTGATGCGCCTGCACAGGATCATGCGCCCCCATAGTGCCCATGCATCCAAGTGGCCCATGCGCCTAAGTGTTCATACGTACCAATAGTGCCCATGCGCCTGAATGAGTTCATGCGCCTAAGGTGAGAAATGTTAAGTGTAGGCTGAAGCGCCTAAATAGTAAAGAAACGCCCAAATAGGGCTCATGCGCCCAAATAGTTCCCATGCGCCTAAGACTTAGAATTTTTACAGAATTTTTCTGGGAGTCTGCTTTTAGGATTTGACCAGGTTGACTAAGGGCTTATTAATGATGTTGTTTCATGCATGATGTGATTGATTATATTGTTCCTTATTATAGTTTTTGCTATTATTATTATTACTTATAGTATGTGGCCTGGTATGTTTATATCGTAACGTAAAGTATTTCGTAATAATAAAGTGAAAGAGCAATAAAGAATGAAGAGGAACATTAATAAAATGTTAACAAGTCTTGCAAGCTTACAGGAGGTACATGACCGTGTTGTCATTAGCTCAACTGTGATGCGGGTTAGCTACCCTTTTATGCACACAGGGTCAATGAATTGAGATTGGCAGGACCTTTGGTGCGTGCCCTGGGTGATTGGGTCGGCCTTGTACATAGTACACATACCCTTTCGAGGGATACAGTTACCCTTTCGGGGGATATAGTTGACCTTTTCGAGGGATACAGTTGACGTTTTCGAGGGATATAGATGGCCCATCACCCGTTTTCCATCGCGCATATAGTTGGGGTATTGCTCACTGGTCCATACAGAAAGTGAAACATAAAGCTAAAGTTTACAGACAAGGCATACAGTACAAAGATCGAACAATATTTGTTCATATGGTTGATGCGTGCTCGCATATACAGTACAAAGTTGTATTTTACAGAAAAGAGTATTTTCTTATACAACATATAGAAAGTATTTTATTACTTTTAAACTAGAGCTCACTCAGCAACGCTGACTTTTATACATTTTCAGTTGGCAGGTAATTATTGCTGAGGATGGCACGAGGGTGAAGCTACTCAGCATGGGAAAGTCTGACATCCATTCGTATTCTATGATTGCTGTTGTTTTGTAATGCATATAAACAATTCTTTTGTAATCAGTTAAACAATGATGTATTGCTCAACAACAGGGGTTTAAATGAAAGGAATGGCTTTTGATAAACGTATTCCGCTGCATAAGCTCGTTTATTTGAAATGATTTAATGTTTTAATTGCTATGAATGACCAACTGTGAGGTTTCCGGGATCGGGGCCTTACAAGTTGGTATCAGAGCCAAAGTTTAAGAGAATTAGGTTAAATAAAATTTTAAAACCTAAACTTAAACTGAAAATGGGACAAATGGAGGGTTGTCAACCCGAGTAGCTACGTGCCATGAGGTGTGTCTTTTCTTAAAGTTAACCAGTATTACTTGCGCATGCTATTTGATTATGTGCTTATAGTAGATTTAGATACTGATTAAGTCAGGATAGGAGATGCTTGGGGTATGAAGAGTAAAGTAAGTGGCTAATCACAATTGGCCACTGTAATTAGGGACTTACTATACTTGACATAAACTGAGTATTACCTTGAATGACCATGTTAGTGTTTGAATCTTGTAGTGTGCTTATAGAGGTTGGCTGGAAGTAGATCTTCAAAGGCCTCTCGTGGTGGAGGTCATGGTGCTGCTACGCGACCTAAGAGAGGGAGACCCAGAGTAGAGAAAGTGGTTCATGAAGAACCAGAGACCCCTCATCCGGACGGTGGCGACGAGAGCGCCAACCTGAGAGCCTCAGTAAAAGAGGCTGTGGTGGAAGAGGTTCACCAGGTCATGCAGATGATTCTACCGTCTGTAGTGACCGAAGTGATCAAGGCAGTTAGAGAAGGAGAGAAAAAGGAAAGGGACGAACCTACGGGCGAAAGAAGACAGCCCGAGACTGAGACGGTTCCGTCCGATGATGAGGATGAGGAAGAAGAGCCTACGCCGGAGGCAACTCGAGGCTGCAACTATGGGGCATTTATGAGATGCAAGCCCCCTGCCTTTGATGGGAATGACACTGCTGCAGCTGCTCACCGATGGGTGAGGGAGATGAAGGTTGTCCTTGATATCAGTGAGTGCCGTGAGGACCAAAAGGTAAGTTCGCTACCCACTCCTTTGTGGACTCGGCTTTGTGCTGGTGGGACAACATTGTCCAAGCCGAGGGTAGCAGGGCCATTGGAAGAATGAGATGGCCTGAATTGAAGAAGCTAGTGATCGAGGAATTCTATCCTCACCGAGAGATGGACAAGGTAGAAAGAGACTTCCTGCAGCTGGAGGCGGGAACGATGACACACCAGCAATACACCACCAAATTTAATGAAATGGCACGGATTGTGCCCGATCAAGTGACACCATTGTCACGAAAGATTAAAAGATACATCCAGGGGCTGCCGGCGGATATCCGTAGGCATATGATTGCCGCCCGGCCGAGCACGTTCAGGTCGGCAGTTGACTTGGCTGGCAGATTATATGATGAGCGAGAGGTGGTGGTGACTGAGGTGGATAGGAAGGATGGTGGTAGCCAGAACTAGAATGGGAAATGGTTGAGACGTGGTAGAACCATTCCAAACAAGAAGGTGGCAAAGGTGGGTGATCGACGTGTGGTCACATCTGGATCAGGGCTGAGGAGGTGTGACAAATATGGGAGAGAGCATACTGGTGAGTGCAGAATAGGGATGAACGTATGCTTCTGGTGTTGTCAGCCTGGTCATATCGCTAGAGACTATAAGAATCCGAGGGTAGAGAGCTCTGGGGCAGAGAAGAATAAGCCAGAGGGCAGGTGCTAGAGCTTACACCATGACCCGGGAGGAAGCCAGAGCTGATCCCGATGTTGTGTCAGGTATGTTTTTAGTAAACCAAACTTATGCCTCTGTATTGTTTGATTCTGGTGCTAGTAGGAGTTTTATTTCTACTACTTTCTATGCTAAATTGCCTGTTGTCAGTAGAATGGTCAGTGCACCATTTAACGTAGAAACTACTATTGGTAAGTCCACTAGAATTACTGATGTGGTAGAGGACTGTGCCATAGAACTAGAAGGTCGCAGGTTTGCTGCTAGTTTACATGTGATACCCCTAGTGGATTGATGTGTACTAGGGATGATGGTTATAGATCGTGTGTCGTAGAAGATGACTGGTAGCCATCGTTTGTGTGAAGATTTGTTTGCCCCAATGGGAGTTTGGTTACGATTTATGGAGATCGTGTCACAACGATCTCGAAAGTGATTTCGATTGTGGTGGCGGAAAGTGCATGAGGGGGAGCGTGGATGTAGTGCCTACTTGGCCTACGTAAAGGATATGGACGCGCCAACACCGCGACTGTCTGATGTACCTGTGGTGCGCGACTTTCAGGACGTGTTCCCGGAAGACTTACCTGGCGTGCCACCGGATCGCGAGATTGAGTTCCAAATTGACTTGATACCCGGTGCTCAACCCGCTGCCAAAGCACCGTATCAATTAGCTCCCACAGAAATGAAAGAACTGATGGAGCAGTTGCAAGAGCTGCTTGATAAGGGGTTCATTCGACCGAGTATCTCTCCTTGGGGTGCTCCGGTCCTATTTGTGAAGAAAAAAGACGGTAGTATGAGGATGTGTATTGACTACCGAGAGCTGAACAAGTTGACAGTGAAGAACCGATACCCCCTACCAAGAATTGATGATCTGTTCGACCAGCTCCAAGGTGCCAGTTGGTTTTCAAGGATAGACCTTCGACCTGGTTACCATCAGCTAAAGGTGAAAGAGCAGGATATCCCTAAAACAGCTTTTCGTACGCGCTACGGTCACTACGAGTTCCTCGTTATGTCGTTTGGTTTGACCAATGCGCCAGTTGCTTTTATGGATTTGATGAACCGTGTGTGTCGGCCTATGTTTGATAAATCAGTGATTGTGTTCATTGATGATATTCTGATTTATTCAAGGAGTGAGATTGAGCATGCCGGCCACATTCGGGAGGTTCTAGAGACGTTAAGAAGGGAGAAGTTGAATGCCAAATTCTCCAAATGCGCGTTCTGGTTGCGTGAAGTTCAATTCTTAGGTCACGTGATAAATCCGGAGGGGATTATGGTAGACCCGGCTAGGTAGAGGTAGTGACGTAATGGAAGTTTCCGAGCACGCCATCCGAGATTCGTAGTTTCTTGGGGTTGGCAGGTTATTATCGAAGGTTCATTCAGGACTTTGCAAGATCGCTTCTCCGCTGACCCAATTGACCCGAAAGGACGTAAAGTTTATATGGGGTCAAGCCCAAGAACAGGCGTTCGAAGAGTTAAAGGTGAGGTTGACTCAAGCTCCTGTCTTGTCATTACCCGAAGGAAGCGAGGACTTGGTGGTATATTCTAATGCTTCTTACTCGGGGTTGGGATGTGTACTGATGCAAAGAGGGAAGGTTATAGCCTATGCATCCCGATAGTTGAAAGTTCATGAGGTCAACTACCACTCATGATTTGGAGCTAGCGGCCGTGGTATTTGCACTAAAGATTTGGAGGCACTATCTGTATGGGACGAAGTGCACCATCTTCACCGACCACAAGAGCTTAAAGTACTTCTTTGAACAGAAGGACTTGAATATGAGGCAGAGACGATGGTTGGAGGTCATAAAGGATTATGATTGCAAGATCCATTATCATCCGGGCAAGGCTAACGTGGTGGCTGATGCTCTTAGTCGAAAGGAGAGACCCAAGCCGATTCGGGTGAAAGCATACCAGCTGATCATGACCTCTGATGTGATGAAGCAAGTCAAGGAGTTTCAGGATGAGGCACTAAAAGAAGATCATCTAAACTCTGAGAGAATGAGAGGTCTGGTCGGAGAATTGAGTGAAAATACACTTGGTGTTAAGACTCGATTTGGACGGGTGTGGATCCCTCGTTTCGGGGGTCTACGTGTGAACATTTTGGACCAAGCTCATAAGACTCGATACTCCATTCATCCTGGTGCCACAAAGATGTATCAAGACCTGAAGAAAGATTATTGGTGGTCGGGTATGAAATGTGACGTGGCGGAGTATGTGAGTAAATGCCTTACTTGCTTGCAAGTGAAGGCGGAACATCAAAAGCCGTATGGGAAAATCCAACCTTTGGATATACCGGAATGGAAGTGGGAGCACATCACCATGGACTTCATAATGAAGTTGCCACGTACTCTGAAAGTATACGATGCCATATGGATGATAGTTGACCGTCTGACGAAGAGTGCTCACTTCCTACCGATCCGCGAGACATATTCATCCGAGAGGTTGGCTGACCTGTTCATCAAGGAGATTGTAACTCGTCATGGTGTACCGGTGTCCATTGTGTCTGATCGTGACACCCGGTTTACGTCTAAATTCTGGAAGAAATTCCATGACGCCATGGGGACGAGGTTACATATTAGCACGGCTTATCATCCCCAAACTGATAGTCAGTCAGAAAGGACCATTCAGACATTGGAAGGCATGCTTCGGGCATGTGTGATTGACTTTGGAGGAAGTTGGGATGACCACTTACCGTTAGCCGAATTCTCATACAACAACAGCTATCATGCTAGCATTGGTATGCCACCATATGAGATGCTATACGGTAGGAGATGCAGAACACCCATTTGTTGGGGTGACGTTGGTCAGAAAGAGTTGGGAAGCGTCGAGGTAATCGAGGCTACGACAGAGAAGCTTGAAAAGATTAAGGCCTTCATGAAGGCAACCAAAGATAGATAGAAGTCGTATGCCGATAAACGACATAAGCCAATTGAGTTCCAGGTGGATGACCGGGTTATGTTGAAGGTCTCACCTTGGAAGGGTATTATCCGATTTAGAAAGTGGGGCAAGTTGAGCCCAAGATATATAGGCCCTTTCCGAATCATTGCTCAAGTAGGGGAGGTGGCCTATAGATTGGAGTTGCCGGATGAGTTAAGTGGGATTCACCCGACATTCCATGTGTCTCATCTGAGAAAGTGTATAGCTGAGGAAGAGATGATTGTTCCACTGGAGGATATCAAAATAGATGAAAGGCTCAATTATGTGGAGCAACCAGTGGCAATCATCGACCGTAAAGAAAAGAGGCTGCGAAATAAAGTGGTTCCTCTTGTGACCTACAATGGAAGCACAGGAAAGGATCCGAGACGAAACCTATATAAGGGGAGTGGACTTGTAACACCCGTTATCTTAAAGGCAAGATATAAAGCATAAAAAGGATGAAAAGTAATAATGTCCAAGTGGAGGGACCAAAAGTGTCCAAAGGACAAATATCTTTGAAAGTTGGTGTAAAAGGTGGGCATGGCCGCCCACCCTCTTTTCACATCACCATCTTCTTCGTTTTTGAGAGAGAGAAAGAGCAGAGAACTCTCGGTTTTCAGAATAAGAAGAAGAAGTGGGCGAATTAAAGGTAAGAATTCACGGTTTATATGTGTTTATGACGGGTTTTATCCCGATTGCGTGCTCTTATGCTTATGTGCTTGTGTTGTGTTCGGGTGTGTGCGTATGGTGTTGATTTTAGGTGTTTTGGAACTCATTGCAAGTGGGTTATAAAGGAAGAAACACCCAAGTTGAATCAGGTGAGTTCTAGACCCCGGTTTTACTTGTTTTAAATGATCGTTGGGGCTGAAAATATATTAAAATGGTTTTATAAAGTTCATGTATGTTTACCTGTGTGCATTGTGCATGAATGAATGTGATTCTTGTATGCTTATAGGTTATTCATGTTAGAATAGCCACATTAAGCTTAAAACAGACAGATTCGATGATTTGGGTTGAAACATACTGGAAATGTATAGTACAGGAGGTCCATGCGCCTAAATAAGGCTCACGCGCCTGAAAATGCCATAGTAACAACTAAGTGTGATCCATGCGCCCAAACAGTAGCCATACGCCTAAGATTACCTTAGAAATGACAAAGTACAGCCCGTGCGCCTGAACAGTTGTCCATGTGCCTAGAAATGTTAGTCGATGACTAAGTATAGTGCCATGCGTCTGGGTGAAAATGGATAAGTGTTGGTGATGCGCCTATACAGGATCATGCGCCCCCATAGTGCCCATGCGTCCAAGTGGCCCATGCGCCTAAGTGTTCATACGTACCAATAGTGCCCATGCGCCTGAATGAGTTCATGCGCTTAAGGTGAGAAATGTTAAGTGTAGGCTGATGCGCCTAAATAGTAAAGAAACGCCCAAATAGGGCTCATGCGCCCGAATAGTTCCCATGCGCCTAAGACTTAGAATTTTTACAAAATTTTTCTGGGAGTCTGCGCTTTAGGGATTTGATCAAGGTTGACTAAGGGCTTATTAATGATGTTGTTTCATGCATGATGTGATTGATTATATTGTTCCTTATTATAGTTATTGCTATTATTATTATTACTTATAGTATGTGGCTTTACGTGGTATGTTTATATCGTAACGTAAAGTATTTCGTAATAATAATGAAAGAGCAATAAAGAATGAAGAGGAACATTAATAAAATGTTAACAAGTCTTGCAAGCTTACAGGAGGTACACGACCGTGTTGTCGTTAGCTCAACTGTGCTGCGGGTTAGCTACCCTTTTATGCACACAGGGTCAATCAATTAAGATTGCAGGACCTTTGTAGCGTGTCCTGGGTGATTGGGTCGGCCTTGTACATAGTACACAGACCCTTCGAGGGATACAGTTACCCTTTCGGGGGATATAGTTGACCCTTTCGAGGATACAGTTGACCCTTTCGAGGGATATAGATGGCCCATCACCCGTTTTCCATCGCGCATATAGTTAGGGTATTGTGTGGACCAAAAGAACCAATGAGCCGGATCAGAAAAACCTTTAAGTCTCACAGACGTCACAACAACTACTGAAGACCACAACAGCTGAAGACAACAACTAATTACAAAGTCCGAAGACACAAGTACTGAAGACAAGTCTGAAGACACAGTACTGAAGACAAAGTCTGAAGACACAAGTACTGAAGACAAAGTCTGAAGACAAGTGCTGAAGACACAAGTGCTGAAGACAAAGTCTGAAGACAAGTGCTGAAGACAAAGTCTGAAGACACAAGTACTGAAGACAAAGTCTGAAGACAAGTGCTGAAGACAAAGTCTGAAGACAAGTGCTGAAGACAAAGTCTGAAGACACAAGTGCTGAAGACCAAAGTATCAGTCGTTGTCACAACAGCTGAAGAGGTCTTCTTCAGTCGTTGTCACAACAGCTGAAGAGGTCTTCTTCAGTAGTTGTGACGGTTTACCTTTCAGTAGTTTTATGTTTTATCTTTTCAGTAGTTTGACACAACAGCTGAAGAATACTTCTTCAGTAGTTGTGCTCATCAGTAGTTTTATGTTTTCAGTAGTTTTGTAAAACGACTGAAGAGCTTGTTCTTCAGTGGTTGTAGTTTCAGTAGTTTCTTATCAGTAGTTTCATATTTTGTACATAGTACTCTGATATGTTCTCAGTAGTTGTGAACATGTCAGAGTTAGTTATTTTTGTAATAGATCTGCCAGTTGTCACTTTCCCATGATAACAGCAGCGGGTACGCTCTATATAAGAAGTGTCGTCCTATTGTAATAGTGAATGATTTTGATCAGAAACATGTGCTATTATTGAAACATTCCTTGTTACAGAAATATATTCTCTCTTTATAATCGTATTTGCTCTTAATGATTACAAATATCCAATTCTTGCGACAATCCGTCTAATTCTTGTTCTTATTCCGCTGCTTTACGCTCTAATACATCAAACTTGTGATTACTGATCCTGACAAATGGTATCAGAGCAGGTTAATCATTGATCGATCTAATAATTGATCATTGAAACTGCTATTCAAGATCCAAGTTTGATTGAATTAGCATTTTTGCAAGAAACGATTATAGAGATTGAATTTTCTATGTTTCTGGTCATTCATCCTGAGATTTTCTCTTGGTGTTCATTGAGTCTGTTGCGGTCTATGTAAAATCATTCAAAAGCTTGAATTAAATTGTTTTTGAACTTAAGATGACTACTCCTTCCAAAGATCCTCACAATACTGGCTCCTCAACCAAGCCTCCAATGCTGGTTAGGAGTGAGTATAACATATGGCAACGTCGAATGCTCCATCACCTGTCTGTTAACAGCGCAGGTTGTTGGACATCAGTGGTACATGGTCCACACAAGCCTATGGTGAATAACCCGGAAACCAATCAAATGGTTCCAAGAGGAGGGAGCAATACTCAGATGAGGATAAGAAACTGTTTGAGATTGATGCAAAAGCCCATGGAATTCTGGCCATGGCACTGCCCAATGAAATCTATTCTGGGCTAATGCATCATGAAACTGCCCATGACCTCTGGAATGCCTTGAAAGAACAATTTGGAGGAACAGATGAGGTCTTGGCAAATAACAGAGAAATTCTTGCCCAACAATATGAGACATTTTCTCATAGGAAGGGTGAGACACTGACTCAACAGTTTGAGCGGTTCTCTTGTTTGATCTCTGAATTAAAAATGGTCAAACATGAGTACACCAACAGCCAGATGAATAACAGATTTCTCAGATCACTGCCTGAGAGATGGGACACATATACTATTTTCCTACGCTCCAGTGCAAATTTGGACAAACTATCTCTCACCCAACTCCATGGGAAATTGCTCACATTTGAGAGAGAGATAGAACAGAAAAGAAAACTGTCTTCATCTGGTAAGCTCACTGAAGACTTTGTACCAGGCAACACTGCCTTGGTTGGTCATGAGTCAGAATATGCTTCATCTGAATGCCAGTATGATGAGCATATTGATTTCTCTTCAAACACTTCTGATTCTGCATTTGTGAGTGTTGATAGTCTGTCTACTAGGTGTAATAATGACAATCTATGCTTAATCATGGATGATCTCAAGGGGATTGCTGATGATGACTTAGAAGAGATGGATATTTTGAGCCAAATGGCCTTGATAAATATCAGATCTCAGAAGTTCTACAAAAGAACTGGAAGAAAGTTCCCAGGACTCTCTGGCAAAACTAAAGTTGGTTTTGACAAGAGCAAGTTGAAGTGTCACAAATGCCACAAGCTTGGACACTTTGCTAGAGAATGCAGATCATCTGGATCTAATTCCTCTGCACCTTTTGTGACCTTCCCTGGAAATAGTCAACAACACAGAGGGCAACATCCTGTCAATTCTGGTCATCATCCTCAACCACAATCTCCTGCATATTTTGTGCCTCAGGGTCAAATGCCATATCCTTACCCTTGTTATTACATGCCACAGTCAAATCAAGTTCAAGCTCCTATGGTACCACAACCTCATGCACTACTAGAACCTCTACCATCTCAATCTCATCAACCTCAACAACACAGCTTCTTCACCCCCGGAGTTGTTGACTGGAGCAGTTTACCGGATGACATGTCTGGTCATGAACAACTGTTCACAGGTGCTGGTCAACATGGTGGTGATAGTCCTTTTGGGAATCTGGCTCTCATGGCCCTGGAGTCTACTGAGGGTTCCTGCTCAAATGCATCATCTTCTCAGGTAACTCAGGTATCTTCAGAGGCTAAAGCCAAGTTATGTTCTGAATCATGCATAGCTGCATTTGTCTCTATTAGAGAGGCAAATGTAGCATTAATAAATCAAAAACTTGAGTTTGAGAAAACCATTTCCAAAAGTAAAGCTGAGTTTGAGTCTACTCTTAATAGTAAAATGATGAGATTTATAAGCTTAAATGCCAATTAAATGATGAAAAGGCTAAGCTAGAGGTTATTCTGGAAGATCAGAGAAGTCTCAAAAAAACCCTTGCAGTCACCCAGGTAGAGTGTGATCGATGGGTACAATCAAGCAAAGGTTTTGAAATGCTTCTTAGTAAGCAATCAACTTCCAATGTGAAGTTTGGTATTGGTTATAATCACACTGCTCCTCCATAGATTTTGCTTCAAGAGCAGAAGTGAAATCTGATGGAGAAAGTAATAACCAGTCCACCTCATCATGTGATTCACTTTTGGATAGAGCATGATCAAAAGTTGAAGTCAGCATTAAGCCCTCTGAGAACCTATCAGCTGCTGTTGATGGTTCCACTACTGACACTCACATGATAAAGAGTTGATCAACTCAGGAGTTAATTCTGGGAGTCCTGAAAGGACTGCAGAGCAAGATTAACACCTGAAGTTCAAACTCCAACTACTGTCAACACTGAAGAGAAGAAAACTGTCAGTAGAAAGAGTTTGAAGACTACTAAAGAGGAAGTCAAGAAAGCAAACAATGCTTCCAAAGTACTGAAGAACAAGTCTTCAGTAGTTTCATCCTCTTTAGTTGATGATCAACATAAGATGAAGAAGAAACCATGTGAAGTATGTGGTTTGTTCAATCATCTTACAGATGATTGTTGGTACAAAAGAGGATCCAAACTCAAACATAAAGAGGAAATTAAAGAGAAAATGGTTAAAATGAAAACTGAGTTTGAAGCCACATTTGTACCAGCAACATCAAATCCTGTAACCCTTATGTCCAAAAAGAAATCCAAAAAAGAAGGGGTTAAACAAGTAACAGCTGAGATTGCTCAAAGGAAGAAGGTGCAACATAGGAACTTAGCAAACTCCAATGCCAATGTGTCTGAAGAGCTGAAAGTTCTATCACAAAATCAGACACAGCTGGTTATGATGGTTCAACATCTATTGGGAAGAGTTAACCAATTAGATGTTCCTATGTTGAAACCACAGAAAAGGAGGTCCATGCCAAAGGGGATTCCTCTTCTTCACCATCTTCTTCATCTCAGGCTGTTGTTTCCAAAAAAGCTGTTAGTTTACCATCTGTTGATGAGAACAGGCCCAAAACCAAAAAGGTTTGGGTCTCAAAATCTAACTAATTTGTTGTATTTTGCAGGGTTCTTCAACATACCTCAGAGGCATCTGGTATGTAGACAGTGGAGGATCCATGCATATGACAGGAACAGATCACTTCTTAATGATTACTCTCAATGAAGGAAGGGGTTTGTGTCATTTGGCAATGATGCAAAGGGTTACATCATCGGCAAAGGCTTTGTCTCCAATGGGGAAATAAAGTTTGATGATGTTAACCATGTGGAAAATCTCAAGTACACCTCTTGAGTGTCAGTCAAATGTGTGACAAAGGCCATGTTGCTCTTTTCACCAGTCAGAACTGTCGGATTCTGTCATCCAAAGTTCTAAGTTTGATTGATAAGGTGTTGGATGAACACACTCTCCTAAAGGCCAACAGGACAGGAAGAGTGTATGCCTTAGATCTTTCCAAGAAAATAGATCTCAAAGGCCATCCTTGCCTATTTTCCAAGGCTTCCCCTCAAGAATCTATTCTATGGCATAGAAGGCTGGGTCATGTTAATCTCAAAAACATGAATCAGCTGATAAGCCATGGTTTAGTAAGGGGACTGCCTATGAAGGAGTTCAAATGTGAAGACAACTGCACTGCATGTTTAAAAGGAAAACAGCACAAAGCTTCATTTCCCTCCATAGAAGAACCTAAGTCCACTGCCTGCTTACAGCTTCTTCACATGGATCTCTTTGGTCCTGTGAGAGTGATGAGTATGGCTAAAAAGAAATACTGTCTGGTAATTATGGATGATTACTCCAGATATGTATGGACTTTATTCTTGCATTCAAAAGATGAGGCTGCTCAGTCCATTATGAACTTTGTGTTACATGTTGAGAAGTAGTATTCCCTACCAGTTAAGTGTGTGAGGAGTGACAATGGTACTGAATTCAGAAACCACACACTTGATGAGTTTTACTTATCAAAGGGAATCAAGAGGCAGTATAGCATCCCAGAACTCTTGAACAAAATGGAGTTGTGGAGAGAAAGAACAGGACCCTTATTGAAGCTGCAAGGTCCATGTTGGCTGATTCTGGACTGCCAATGACTTTTGGGCTGAAGCTGTCAATATAGCTTGCTATGCACAGAATAGAGTTCTAGTAAATCAGAGGTTGATGAAGACTTCTTATGAAGTTCTTCATCATTTGGCCCCTCTAATTTCATTTTTCAGAGCTTTTGGGTGTCCTTGTTTCATTCTCAACACACGGGATCAACTCCAAAAATTTGATCCTAAGGTGGATGCAGGGTACTTTGTTGGTTATTCATCAACTTGCAAAGCATACAGAGTCTTCAACTGTAGAACAAAGATGGTTGAAGAAACTCTACATGTTAAGTTCAATGAATCTCGAAAGGACAAGATTCCACAAAGCCCTGTGGAGATATTTGATTTGGACATACTGTAATATGTTCCTTATCAAACTCCTGTTGTTGCTCCTGTCAATAGTTCACCACCTGGTGGTACTGCTGGTGCTGATGATGATGATGATAGCAGTACTCACCTCTTCAGGTTTAGTGATCAACTGCCTGATTCAGCTAGACCTGATGTTCCTATAGCTCCAGTAGCACCATCCACAACCAATGCTGATGAGATCTCTACAAATTCAACTCCCTTTGAATTGCCATCTACTGATTGGTTTCAAGGAAATTCACCATCACCATCTGTTGCTGCTGAGCCTGCTACAAACACTTGCATAGATCTCATTGTGTACCAAGATCTGAAGAATCACCCTATGTCTCAAATCATTGGTAATATCACTGCTGGCGTGTCAACAAGAAGTCAATTGTCAAATTTCTGCTTCTATGCTCTCTTCATCAGTCAGCAAGAGCCAAAGAATTATCACATTGCTTTAAAGGACAATGGATGGGTTGATGCCATGCAGCTTGAGCTTCTTCAGTTCAAGAAACAGCAAGTGGGGAACTAGTTCCTCTACCTCCAGGTAAGTGTGCAATAGGCACTAAATGGGTGTTTAGGAACAAAACTGATGAAAATGGGCTTATTGTTAAGAACAAGGCCAGACTGGTTGTTCAGGGGTTTGCACAAGAAGAAGGTATTGATTATGATGAAACCTTTGCCCCTGTAGCCAGACTGGAAGCAATTCGATTGTTTTTAGCTTATGCTGCTTATCAAAACCTTAAAGTTTTTCAAATGGATGTCAAAAGTGCATTTTTGTATGGGAAAATTAAAGAAGAGGTTTATGTATGTCAACCACCAGGCTTTGAGGACAATAAACATCCTAATTGGGTGTATAAGCTTGATAAGGCTCTTTATGGGTTGAAACAAGCTCCTAGAGCCTGGTATGAGACATTATCAAACTTCCTTCTGGAAAATAATTTCACTATAAGACTTTATTCATTAAGAAAGCAGGGCAGCATAATCTACTTGTTCAAATTTATGTAGATGATATTTTTTGCATCCTCTGATCCACAGTTGTGTGATGCCTTACAAAGTTGATGCAACAGAAGTTTGAAATGAGTGCCATGGGAGAATTACAGTTCTTTCTGGGTTTGCAAATCAAACAAAAGGCTGATGGAATTTTCATTCATCAGTCCAAATATACAAAAGATCTTTTAGAAAAATTTGATTTACAAAACTGTAAGCCCTGTTCTACTCCTATGAGCAGCACCACACAACTGGATACAGATCAGAAAGGTAAAGTGGTTGAAGAAACACTTTACAGATGTATGATTGGGTCCTTGATGTATTTAATAGCTTCTAGACCGGATATTATGTTTGCTACATGTGTTTGTGCTAGATTTCAGGCTGCACCTAAAGAGTCTCATTTGATTGCAGTCAAGAGGATCTTTAGATATTTGCAAGGCACTCCATCTCTAGGTTTATGGTATTCTACTAGACATTCTGGTAAATTAGTTGCTTTTTCTGACAGTGACTATGCAGGATGCAAGTTGATCAGGAAATCAACTTCTGGTGGATGTCAATTCCTAGGCAACTGTTTGATTTCTTGGCAGAGTAAGAAACAGACCTCAGTTGCTACATCAACTGCTGAAGCAGAGTACATTGCTGCTGCAAGCTGCACATCTCAGGTACTCTGGCTTCAAAACCAATTACTGGATTATGGCATAACAGAGACTAAGACCCTATTGTTAATGGACAGCTCTTCAGCTCTTTGTATTGTCAAGAATCCTGTCCAGCACTCTAGGACTAAACATATTGAAATCAGACACCATTTTATTAGAGATTGTTTTGAAAAAGGTCTGATTGATCCAAAATTTGTTCCTAGTGCTGATGAGCTTGCAGACATTTTTACTAAGCCTTTGGATAGTTCAACTTTCCACAACCTGGTGTTAAGGCTTGGTATGCTGCAGCTAGAATAAGTGACACCTACTGATGATCTCAGCTCACAAGTACGATGATCATTAGTTCATTATTGTCACATATAAGTACTGATGAGTCCTTTTATCCTCGGTAGTTTTCTAACTACTGAAGGATACATACCTCACAAGTACTGAAGTACTTTATCTGTTAAAACAGCTGATGTAGCTACAACAGCTGATGTAGTCACAACAGCTGATGCAGCTACAACTACTGATGTCAGAAATGCAGATAAGTACTGATGTCCTATGAAACAACTGAAAACAGCAAAAAGGCTGACGAGTAAGTGTTGAGGAAAGTATGAAACACCTGAAAAGCTATGAATTGACGAAAACAGCTGATGAGTAATTACTCTTCAGTTGTTTCTACAACTGTTGTTTTTTTTAAACAACTGAAGCAAAACCATGTCTTCAGTAGTTTTACAACTACTGAAGACTAACACAAGTCTTCAGCTGTTTAAAACAAATGATGACAAAACCACTGTCTTCAGTAGTTTCACAACTACTGATGACAAACACCAAGTCCTCAGTTGTTTCACCACCTGAAGTCAAAACTGTCTTCAGTAGTTTTATAACTACTGATGACTAAATTAGAGACTTCAGCTGTTTCAACGTCTGACGGTTAAAACCAAGTCTTCAGTTGTTTTATAACAACTGCTGATCACACCAATACGGTCAGTCATATCAAACCTCTGAAAGTTAATACCACGTCATCAGTAGTTTCAACAACTGATGACTAACACCAAAACCTTCAGTCGTTTTCTAACCCGACCCTTTAAATACCTTATCCCACCTTCAGAGTTTTTATCTTCTCTTCTCAAACCTAGCGTTCAAAAACCTCTGAAACTCTCTACCCTCTCTTCATCAATGGCGACCATGCAACTAAAACCACGCCACAACTGTGTCGCACATCTCACCAAATCGCCATACTGGACCAAGTTTCACAACGCCATTGATTTAATGGTTCAGTCACCCTACAAAACGGCTTTTCTGATAAATCCCACCATATATGTCGAATCCCTTAACCAATTCTTGACAAACGTCACTCTGGTCTCTGAGGAGAATGACACAGAGTCTCTTTAATTGTTTGTCCATGGCCAAAAAATGGTCATTACTCCAGACACTCTTCGCCAAACCCTTAATCTGGATGATGCCACTTTCCCAACTGGTTATCCAAAGGACACAACAGATCAATCATTTGCCAACCATGGATACCAGGGTAACCTGAGTGCATCTACCTTGTTGAACAAACATTTCCAGGATGCCGAACGACTCATCTTCCATACGGTAAATGTATGCCTTGCCCCCAATACTTCATCATTGGATCAAATGTCCACAAGGTGGCAACAGGTAATGTACTCCATCCTTGAGCAACAACCTTTAAATTTTTCTGAAATACTATTTTTAGAGCTCAAGGATATGGCCCAAAAACAAACTGCTAACCATTGGATATTATATCCTCGGTTCATAATGGCCATAACTGAAAACCAGCTTCAAGCTGAAGGACTTGTTGGCCTGGGAGTCCCTGCTATGGCTGCACTGCCGGAAGTATACTCCCGGCACAACTCTGACCGATCACTCAAAATGGCTGCCAAGCTGCGCAAACCCACGCAGCTGGAACCCACAACCACCACCACCAGATCCAGAGTCCCCACCAAACCAAAACCCAAACGCCCCAAAACAGCTATTCAGGGAGATGAGTCCCCTGAAGATGCTCCTGTACCTCCAAAGCAGGATATACTTGCTGGTTTAAACCCCCCAGCAGTATCAGTGACTCTACCAGCCACAGCCGCTCAGGATTCCTCTCAAAAGGAGCCTGCAGCAACCATAGAAGGGGTACCCACACATCTGGGATCTTCCTCACTTGAGGAGATTGCCATTGAAGAGCACCATCCTCCCCAGGTGCATACTGCTTCTACCCCATCTCCCCATGCAACCGCCCCACAAAGTCCAACCCTCATAATTGCAAATGTGCTGACTCAGCTGCATGCCTCTCCTCCTCCCCAACTACCACCAATAAAGGGGAGAACCACAGCTACTGAGGAAGAGGATCCCCATGCTTCTGACAACCCACAGCACCGGGGTTTACAAGTTCTATCTCCTGGTGTGGATATGGAGATTAGAACATCTAGTGAGGCTGCCACCTCTTCTGATTCAGCAAATGATCAGACTGAGGCTGGTAACATAGCTAAGACCTCACTAGAGGCAACAGCTGATGAAGGACATAGTCCTGAGGCTGGAAGTCCCCAGTTCCAAGAAAAAGGGGCACATGCTAAAACTGGTCTACACCCAGTGCATATACATCCTGCTACAAGCAGGAGGTCAGGTGATTCAGCATCTGCTGATGATGACCTGGGCTTCTTTTATGATGTTCTGGCCCAGAACACAATTCTTGAGGAAGAAGTCAGTAGACTACAAAGGCTACTTGACCAATTATCTCAAGAAGCAAGTCCATCTGCCACCAACATAAACCCACAGATGGCACCTTCACCTGAAGGTCTCCCACACACTCAACCACTCAAAACTTCCAAGCCACCAGCTTCTGTTTCTGGCACTGCTTCTCAGGGACAAAACCCCTCTGAGCAAACAGTTGTCATCTTTCAGCAAACCCTACATCTCATCACACCAATGATCACAGACATTGTGATCAAAACCATGGATGAAAGGCTTCCCTCAATTCTACAACCCCTGGTGGAGGAGCTTGTGAGCACAAGGCTTTCTGCTACTCAAACCCTTGCAACAAATGCAACCAAAAAGGGGGAGAGTTTGTCAGTGAAAGCAAAGAGGAAGAGCAAACTGAAAGAAAAAGAAACTGAGAAGGAAGAGGAGCCTGTGAAGAGAGCTGAAAATGATCAAGTGAGTGAAAGTCACAAAGACTTTCATGTCACATATAAGAAGAGGAAGGTTGAAGGGAAAGAGAAAGAACTCCAACTTGATGAGATGATCAAAATGGCAGATGCTACACATAGTAAATCAATGGATGCCATTATTGATCAACTATATAGACAAGGGTTCGATACTGCACAGCTTGACTCAAAGATCAGGAGACTTGAAGTTGAAGAAATTAACTCAAGATGGGCAAGTTATGATGCACTTGAAAGAGAGAGACTAGAGATCATGATCAGATTCATTGCAAAATATCTTGGGAGATCATTGATCGAGATCAAATCATGGACCAGGATAGTATCTTGGCAATAACCACCAAGATCTATTCGTCTGAAGCATACACTAAGGGATTGGTGATTGAAGCACTAATGAGGCAAGTGCTGGGACAGAAAGGAACTAGCAAAACACTCAAAAGCCTCACTCACTACAAGAATGCTAGAACAATCTGCAAAACCTCCCACTTCAAAATCACCACTACCTCAACCCACTAAACCAACTCCTTACCCTCAAAACCAACAGCCGATGATGCACCCAAGAAGAAGAAGAGAAGGGTGTTGAGGCTTGAAGAAGAAGAAGAAGAGGATGATGAGGAAGAAGATAGGCTGCCTCTTTCCGCAGTCCTAACCTTGCCTAAAGCCAAACCCATGCCCATCACTCCCACCTCACAGATGGAAACTGTGAGAGTAAAGATTGAAGAAGAGCAGCAGCAAAGGCTTCATGACGATGAGATGTTGAAAAGCATCGACAAAACTTATGCTGCTTCTTCATCAATAATAGTATGAAGAAAGAAGCTCTGAGGTTGTACACCCTTGCCAACACATTTCAATATCAGAAGGAAAAGGTGAGAGTATGGCCTGATCCTAGGGTGGCTCACAGGATTGTAAAGAAAGACATTCCTTCGAGATACAAGGGCCAAGTAAAAAGGATCGTAGATGAAGATATCATAGTGGTCCTTGTAGTATCACCCTGGGAGATTGTAGAAGATTTCAAGAAGGCCTATGAGACTAAACAGCCACCCCAAAAGATGTTAGAGAACAGAGTTATTAAAAAGGGGTTAGTCTACAAGAGGCTTGAGAACTTCAAACAAAATGAGCTCAGTCTGTTACTTGAAGGGACTCATCCTGATGAGTTTGCATACAGACAGATTACAACAGTTGAGCTCAAAAATGGCAAACAGGCCAAGTACATCTCAGAGCTGTATGGGCGTGAAGGATTGTTTCTCAGAGCATACACCAGAGAATCCTACAGGCTTATGCATGGGAAGTGAGTCTCATGGATGGGGGAACAGCTCAGTGTCCAATTCCCCAATACAGAGCTCCCATCCATACATTGCCAACCAAACCATCAGAGACTCATTCCCAGGCCAGTGCTTATATGGGTCATCTTCTCAACTGATCAAGAAGGAAAAAGACCAACCATTCTGCCAATAATAAGTGGGACCTCAATAAAGTTAAAGGTTTTGGCTGCATTGGTTCAGGGGGAGTTTGTTGGACCAAAAGAACCAATGAGCCGGATCAGAAAAATCTTTAAGTCTCACAGACGTCACAACAACTACTGAAGACCACAACAGCTGAAGACAACAGCTGATTACAAAGTCTGAAGACACAAGTACTGAAGACAAAGTCTGAAGACACAAGTACTGAAGACAAAGTCTAAAGACAAGTGCTGAAGACACAAGTGCTGAAGACAAAGTCTGAAGACAAGTGCTGAAGACAAAGTCTGAAGACACAAGTGCTGAAGACACAAGTACTGAAGACAAAGTCTGAAGACAAGTGCTGAAGACAAAGTCTGAAGACAAGTGCTGAAGACAAAGTCTGAAGACAAGTGCTGAAGACAAAGTCTGAAGACACAAGTGCTGAAGACCAAAGTATCAGTCGTTGTCACAACAGCTGAAGAGGTCTTCTTCAGTAGTTGTGACAGTTTACCTTTCAGTAGTTTTATGTTTTATCTTTTCAGTAGTTTGACACAACAGCTGAAGAATACTTGTTCAGTAGTTTTGCTCATCAGTAGTTTTGTGTTTTCAGTAGTTTTGTAAAACGACTGAAGAGCTTGTTCTTCAGTGGTTGTAGTTTCAGTAGTTTCATATTTTGTACTTAGTACTCTGATATGTTCTTAGTAGTTGTGAACATGTCAGAGTTAGTTATTTTTGTAATAGATCTGCCAGTTGTCACTTTCCCGTGATAACAGCAGCGGGTGCGCTCTATATAAGGAGTGTCATCCTATTGTAATAGTGAATTATTTTGATCAGAAACATGTGCTATTATTGAAACATTCCTTGTTAAAGAAATATATTCTCTCTTTATAATCGTATTTGCTCATAATGATTACAAATATCCAATTCTTGCGACAATCCGTCTAATTCTTGTTCTTATTCCGCTGCTTTACGCTCTAATACATCAAACTTGTGATTACTGATCCTGACATATTGCTCACTGGTCCATACAGAAAGTCAAACATAAAGCTAAAGTTACAGACAAGGCATACAGTATAGAGATCGAACAATATTTGTTCATATGGTTGATGCGTGCTCGCATATACAGTACAGAGTTGTATTTTACAGAAAAGAGTATTTTCTTATACAACATATAGAAAGTATTTTATTACTTTTAAAACTAGAGCTCACTCAGCAACGCTGACTTTTATACATTTTCAGTTGGCAGGTAATTATTGCTGAGGATGGCACAAGGGTGAAGCTACTCGGCATGGGAAAGTCTGACATCCATTCGTATTCTATGATTGCTGTTGTTTTGTAATGCATATAAACAATTCTTTTGTAATCAGTTAAACGATGATGTATTGCTCAACAACAGGGGTTTAAATGAAAGGAATGGCTTTTGATAAACGTATTCCGCTACATAAGCTCATTTATTTGAAATGATTTAATGTTTTAATTGCTATGAATGACCAACTGTGAGGTTTCCAGGATTGGGGTCTTACATGCATAGGATATAGCTTGCAAACAGTAACACAATAAATTAAGTTCACAGCTGAAAGAGGTGAGCATACTTTTCCCCCAAAGACTTATACAATTGTAATGAAAATGGGGTCGTGAAACTCACCTTTAAATGATTAGAAAATAAAGCGAACAGAACACTTCAAGAAATGCGAGCAACAAACAATTCAAACACCTATAATCAATTGAGATTAACTCTTTAAACACGTTCGATGAGAAAGGTGCGTTCGGTCGGTTCCGGGCCAGTTCGGGTGTATTGCGCCGCTAACTCAAAAGATATATATATTTATTTTTATATTTATATATATATATAATAATTTGATTACTCGTATAGTTAGATCCAAGTGAAATATATATACATATACAAATATATATATATATATATATATATATATATATATATATGCAATTAGTTTAAATACACTATTATTATATTCTATATTTGATATATTTCTAACACGTTATATACACACACTATTCTTTACGTATATATTTATATCCATAATCGAATAACCATACATGTCATATTCGATTTACAACACGACAATATATATTTATACTCAGTTCATCTCATATATATATTTTTATATATTATCATATGAACATACCCAATTATATAATCTCATACTCAAGCCCAACACACACACACATATATACATACATACATACATATATATATATATATATAATATATATATATATATATATATATATTATATATATATATATACTCATGTCATTGTACACATACAATGTATCGACTTACTCAACCATATATATATACAACCAACCAACATACAATAACATAATGTACTTATGTATTCATCCAACACATACACAGTTACATATATATACTAAAACGCGCACGACTAAGCCTATTCTTATATTACCCAATACCCAACACATTTGTGATCATATATGACCCATATTATACACTAACACACACACACTAACCAACCATGCTTATACATGTCCATACATATACAAACATCTATACATGTCATTCTTAAGTATCTATTTCTATATCACAACTCACACACACCTAACTCAAACTGCACACATTTATATATATAATATATATATATATATATATATATATATATATATATATATATATATATATATATATATATATATATATATATATATATATATATATATATATTCTGTTGATACATCTTGATGTACCTAGTTTATGATCTCAAATGTAAAAGTCTTTCATGTCTTACACTAATGTAATATGATGAAATGTGATGATCTTAATGATATATGAAATGCATTGTGATGTTTATTTGTGATAGATTATGTCATGTTATCATTATATTGAATGTGTTTCACATGTATGAACTTATATATAGGTTTGATGTTGTTTTACATAGTTTTAAATCAATAAGAACTTAGAAATGTGTTTAACTTTGTCATGTGGACCTTCATGCTACTGGACCATACTTATGGCCCATACGCAGGGATGAAACATACTTATGGACCATTCGTGCAACTAAACCAGATGACTGGATCAGTCGCATGATTGAGACATAAGATTGATTCAGTCGCACGACTAAACCTTTAGTCGTGCGTATGAGTCAACCGCATGAGTCAGTCGCACGACTGAACCATGCTAATGGTTCAGTCATACGGTTGAACACTGAAAACCTATAAATACCACATAATTCATGGAAAAACAAAACACTTGCAATACTTTCATACCCTAGTCATCCAGAACATCCCAAGTCACAAATCCAAGTTCATAGTTCATTCCTGATCGATTCCAATCTGTTCTTAACGTTTGTTGCATTGTTCGATCGATCTGGTTACTCGTTCTCACTGATTGGATCGCAAATCAAATAGAATTCCATGCTATTTGATCTGGTTTCATGCAGAATCCGTTAGTACTCCGTACGTACACGGTCCTAACAAGTGGCATCAGAGCTTAGGCTCGTGATTTTGCGTGGATTCAATTGGTTTTGGTATCAAAACTAACGTTTTCATTCAAAAGATTCACTTTTTCGCTTCAAAACATGTTTTTGACGAGTCTCTGTGTTAGAAGTTTCGACCTTTTTCCATACGGCAGATTAGGGTTCGTAAAAATTCATAATTTTGAGTCAAGTCTTCAAAATTTTGATTTTTTCCTGTAGCAGCAGCTTCAGTCGCCCGATTTGCTCAATCACACGACTGAATCCCATTCGTATAGTTTAATCGCACGACTGCACTCATTCGCATAGTTCATTCGCACGGTTTTAGTATTCCATACGGCTGACCTCATTCGTCTTGTTCACTCGCACAACTGAATCTAATCGCATGACTAAAGTCATTCGCATCCTTTAATCGCACGGTTGACCCAGTCATCTTATCCAATCGCATAAGTCAATCTGTCTTGTTCTTAGTTTATTAAGTTCAAAGCTATGGAAGATCAGTTCTCTGCATTCACTGCTGGAAAGGACTCACGCATCCAGAATCTTGTACTTCTGGAAAGTGAGATCGGGAACCACAACAAACTACCAAAGCTGTTAACGTTGGATGAATACCCACATTGGAAACAACGGTTTGAAATCTACCTGAATGGAGTTGACCCCAATCTGTGGACGTCTATTGAGACTGGTTATGTGGTACCAGTCAGTGCTAATGGGGTAAAGTTTACTTTGGGAGAAATGAGTGAATCCTAGAAGACTATGCATAATGCTGAAAAGAAAGCATATGCGTTGTTGACTCAGTCTATACCTAAGGACATATTTCATCAGTTTTCTAAGAACAAGCAGTCAAAGAAATTATGGGAGGCCTTGGAAAAGAGATACGAAGGCAATGCAACTGAAAGCACTGAAGGCAAAAGCTCTTAAAAAAGAATTTGACAATTTCTCACCAATTGGAAAAGAGAGTTTAGATGATATTATTGAAAGATTCTATCATCTGATGAGTGAGTTACACACTCATGGCGTGACCACCTCCATGGAAGATAAAGTCTCAAGCTTTGCTGATGGTCTGCCAGAAAAATGGGACCCATTTGTGTCAAATTTGAGGCAAAATGATATTCTTGCCACATTAGACATAAATGATTTCATTCTGAAGTTAAGGGAGGAAGAACTACGTCAGAAATACAAGGCCAAGAAAGGATCCTATGCTCAGAATCTTGCATTATACAATTCGGTATCGACTCCTGCTACTTCAGGCGCACCGCTACAAACGACGTTTGTGTCTAACTCTTCTGTTCCTTCCCAAAGCTGTTCATCGGGAACCAAAACATCAGGGTCAACTGGTACCCAATACAGTGTTCCTAAGGCAAATACTAGCAAGTTAAAGACCGAGAATCTCGGAAATGTCACCGTGGAAGTTGCTAAAGAACATATGGATCTTATAGATGCTGTTGTTATCGTATGATGGGTTAGTTACTGGTAAGATTGGCAACTGTCATCTTGCTGATGAGGACTATGAGCAAGTTGATGAAACTAAGCTGGAACGTATGGATATTATGTGGGCCTTGGCTAGTGCTGTCAGAAGAGCAAATAAGTTTGTCAAGAAGACATGGCAGAACTTGGTTGCTACTAAAGATACAACATTTGGGTTTGATAAAACCAAGGTCACATACTTCAATTATGGAGAAAAAGGGCAATTCAAATATGAGTGCATAAACCCAAAGAAGACTAGAAATGGAAATCCTTTTCCTACATTCAAACGTCAAGACAAGGATAAGATTAGAGCATCATCTTCTGGTAAAGAGTCTAAGGCTTTGGTTGCTCAAGGCGATGAAGGAAAAGACTGGTCCTACCGAGTTGTATCCGAGGGTAATCCAATGTTGCATTAGTTGATACCTTGGACGATGGATCTGCTAGTGAGGGAGACATCATAGCTGAGCAAGCACGTTTAGATATTGAAGAAGCTATGGATGTTGTTGAGCATTGGTTGAAGAAGAGCTAAGTGCTACAAACTCAGAATCTCAAGTCACTGAAGAGTCTGACACTGCACTGATGGCTGATTCATCTGGTTCTACATAGGTATATTCTAAAGACCAATTATTTGATAAACATGCTCGTTCTGAATGTGAAAAATTAGAGAAAGCATTGATTTAAACTTTGCTAGGTTATTAGAACACAATGATAATCTAGTAAATGATTTACAACTCTACACTGAAGCAAATCGTATGTTAAAACAAAATGAGTGCAGATTCCAAGAAAAGATAGAACTGTTAGGGAAACAATTAAGGGAAACCGAGGTTATTGCTTTAAATCAATCTAATGATATAAGTTCTATTTAAACTCTTTAGAAGAAACTAAAAAGGAGAAAGCAGTTTTGCAAGTAGAAGTTGAATCTTTAAAACAAAAACTGCACAGTTTGGCAAGTTCTTCACACATAGTTCAAAACTTAGTGAAAGAACGAAATGCCGGGGAAGGTCTGCGTTATAAAGTAGTACCACCACCACATGCTATTCTTTTGAGCACTAAATGTAGACCAATCAATAATAACCTGGTAAAGGATCATGTGGTGTCTACTCCTCTGGTCAGTGATCCAGATTCTACGCTAAACAGACGAATACTACTTTGGAATCTAAAGATAAGATACCTGTTGAGAACTTGACTGATAAAATTGAAAAGGTTAACTTAGGGTCAGGTACACAAACATCTATTTCAGAACCTAAACCATCTAAATCAATGAACCCTAAACGTGTAAGTCATCAACATCTAAATAAAATGAAAGCAAAAGATGTTCAAAATGTCAAAACAATTAATTTTGTTAAAGAAGGTGAAACATCTAAAAGGGAAGAGAAACTACCCAGCCCCTGACCAAACTCAACCCCACATCAACGCCTTTCTCATACTATCAAAGGGAGATCCTGCTACAGTTATGGAAAACAAGGACACATCTCTCCAAATTGTCCTTACTATCAAACACCTAAAAAGAAAATTAAACTTGTTGAAGATGAAAACCCAAGATTTTCTAAAATCAGATCTAATACTCCTCCAAAACACCAAAGTCAACACAGACAAGCTCAAAGCAAAGTTGTGCCACCTAAGGTTAAATCTAGGATTATTAGTGAACCTAAAGTTCAAACCAAAAGCCAGTTTACCACAAACAGGCATATTACACAAAACTGGTTTATGGAAGGAAAAATAAGTAATGTGTCTGATAGTGAAGACAAGAAACAGAAAGATATGCCCTCATCCTCTGAAGGTCAGTGGGTTGAGTTCATGATGTGTGATACCTCTGGGACACCCAAGGCAGTTAAGGCTTGGGTCCCAAACCTGGACTAATCATTTCCTTTGTATGTGCAGGGTGTCCGCTACAACGCTATCACTAATTGTGACATCCGTCACCAAAAGGTTCGTCAATTAACATGGTTTTCCGTTAACTATTCTTTGAACATTCATCCCTCACCTTTATTGACTCATTATGTGGATATCATACTTGCCTATCATCTTTATTCTTGTGTTCGTATCGTTCACATATGCTATCCTTAAAAACTTTTAAAACATTCATCATCGTTACCGTTAAATATACCCTTTTATATATAATTAACGTCACTAATAAAACCATTTTTAAGTTATAAATATCATTAAATACATTTTTATGATTAATATAATTAACCTAATAAAGTCGTTTTCAACCGAAACAAATTTTGGAAACTCGGGGGTTAAGTGCAGGGACTAAAATTATTATTTTGCAAACTTGGGCTGGGTATATAAACCCATATTCCAGCCCTAGCCTCATTCATTTCACCTTCATCTTCTTCTTCACCTATCTCCCTCCTCCTTGCACCAAAACCGCCCCGTTTGGTCTCGTTTTCATCGTCTATACTTCATCTACAACCGAGTCTACTCCATTCTAGCAGGTAGACGACTTTGGTTTTTGCTTATTCACGGCTGTCCAAACTAGGGTTTCGGGTGTTCGGGTTCAACCCGAACACATGAGGTTGTGTGGGTGCGTGTGATGTCTTTCTGCGTGTGCTTCTTGTTTGTGTATGTTTGTAGTGTGTTTCTGGAAGTTCTTGTTATGTAAAACTCATGCTCAGAGCAACCAAAGGCTGCTCAGCACCTTCAGCAGTCGCGATTCTGCAGTTCAGGCGACTGGGTCTGTCATGCGATTAAGCCGCGCGACTGGATGAGTCGTGCGACTGAGTCATGCGTCTGAGTCATTCGGGCGACTGAGTTTTGCGACTGGGTATGTCGTGCGACTGAGTCGTGCGATCGAATGAATGTGTGCGATTAAGTCTATGCGAATGAATGTTGTGTGCGATTGAGTCTATGTGAATGAATGTTGTGTGCGATTCAGTCAGGCGACCGAATGAATGTGTGCGATTGTGCGTGTATCACACGATTGAATTCCAGTCGTACGAATGAAGGTTTAATCGTACGAATGAAGCTGATTCGTATGAATGAAGGCTGATTCGTGCGTATGGAGGTCGAGTCGTGCGATTGGGTGTTGTGTGATACGACTGAATGTCAGTCGTACGAATGAAGGTTCAATCGTGCGAATGAAGCTGATTCATACGATTGAGGGTTGATTCGTGCAAATGGAGTGTTGAGTCGTGTGTCTGGTCCTGTTGTGTGACTGAAGTTGTTTGTGTGTGATTTCCCCTTTGTGTGTTGTGTGTGCATGTCGTTTGATGTTGAGGTAACATTAACACGGTTTCCATTGCCTAACCACAAAGATTAAAGTCAAAGCTATCAACCCTAGCAGTACTATTTCAAATTAAATCTACTTAACATTTTACAATTATCAACAACCGATTTGTAAATACTAATATTTAACAAATACTTTTCTTATAACAAAGGAAGTTTTACACAAATATCATCAGCAATAACGACGATGTCTAGTACTTGGATCTACATAAGATCTAATATGTGTGTCTGTTTGTGTGTGTTACACGTGACCCAATCGATACAACCCGAATCGACCGAACATTATTATACTCTTTATACATATCATTAAAACTTAACAATAACTGTCAATAGGTGTTTGACCGTTCATTTGCATACAATGTTTGGATAATTTGATCATACATACATACCACCTAACAAGTGAGTTTTGTGGCCCCTTTTACGCTTACAATATTTCAATCATTTACAACTTGGGGAAAATTATGCTCACCCATTTTCATTGCTATACAATTTACATACAAATTACATACTTGGAATCAACGTGATACTATTTTGCAAGTACTTATCTGATACATGCTTGGGTCTGCTGTGTGGTTCTTTCTTTGCAACTATTTAATTCCAGTGTAAGAACTGACGGATAGGTATTGGTAGTACTACTGGGTTCACACCCCCACCCTTGTTCATTGGTATACTAGTTAGTACCATCAGTGGCCAGGAACGGGCCCTTGGGTGAATATATTCCGACAATATCTTTGTGTACGTCGCTAGGTTTGGTTGCAAAGCTCATTGTCATGTGATTTTACTTACTGCAGGATCGTTGAAGGGTGTGATTTACAACACAACAACACAAAGAGGAGAGTAACCAAACTTTAGTCAAACAGAAAAACTGGATTAACCAAGATATGATACTAAGAACACAAGCAATGTAAGAGACAGAACATATAGAACACGAATGTAAGGTTTTCAAGAATGAAGTATATTGCTTTCTCTATGTTCTATTACAAGTGTTACAAAGCATTAATAAAAGATACAAGAACATGAGATACTTATACTACATCCTACAGCTAGCTATACTTTGAAAGCCAGCTGGATACAATTGACTAGACACAAACAAAATCAATTGTAGAGTCAAAAGGTAGATTGCCTTTTGACTGGTGACTATGACATGCCATAGCTCACATCCTTATCTATTACAAAAAGGATAAAGTAGATAAAGTAGAAAGTTTGCCGACACAAGACGTCAATGTACAGTTACCAAAAGCATGGACCTTTTCACCAACTTATGCAAGTTGGTGACTTGCACAGGTGTAGCGGAAAGGTGTCCAGCTTTACAGAAAAGTACATCAGAAAAAGCATATCTTAAAAGTCTTCAGAAGAAATCTGTCTTCATAACTTGAAGCTTGAGAAGACTTTGTCTCTGAGGCTTCGAAAGACTTCATCTTTGGCTTCGGAAGATATTGGTCTTGGCTTCGGAAGATTTCACACTTAGAGTATTTCTGTTGAGTGTGAAACTACTGAAGCATTCTACTTCAGTACTTGTGCAGCAGAATAAGCATCAGGTGTTTGGGTTGCTTCAGCCTTTTCATTATTCTCTACAGAAACTACTCAAGCATTCTTCTTCAGTACTTGTGTAGCAGAATAAGCATGAGGTGTTTGGGTTGCTTCAGCCTTTTCATTATTCTCTACAGAAACTACTGAAGCATTCTTCTTCAGTACTTTTGTAGCAGAATAAGCATCAGGTGTTTGGGTTGCTTCAGCCTTTTCACTATTCTCTACAGAAACTACTGAAGCATTCTTCTTCAGTACTTTTGTAGCAGAATAAGCATCAGGTGTTTAGGTTGCTTCAGCCTTTTCATTATTCTCTACAAACTCCCCCTAGGCTGATGCTACCAAAACACTAGGAAGACTTCAAATATCAACAGTCCTCATTAGAATGATAGCCATTCCTTTCTTCAAGGGATGATCAGGATTCTTCAAACTGTCAAAGTATCTTCTCATGTCAAAGAGATCATGCAGAGGCAATTGAAACAGATCTTGCCATGTATAAGTGTCTTCAAAGCCTTGATCTCTAATAACATGCCACCTTTCTGGATTTGTGGAGTATGTCCAAGACAAGATGGGTCTTCCTGTTGCTAGAGGAGCTACTGAAGTTTCAGTTGATTGAGTATCCTCTGGCTGCACATCCTCAGGATGTTCTAACTCATCCTGAGGTTTAGAAGAGGATGCAGTCTTCTTTTTCTTTGGCTTTGGTTTAGAAGCCATCCTCTTCTTTCTCTTTCCAAATTTTAACTGAGAAGACTGGCCTGCAGCACCAGATTGATCTCTGTTGTCTGTCTTAGTTGGGACTTCCTCTCTCTTAGGTTCAGAAGGAGAAGGAGGTTGACCCTGTTGTGGATCAGAAGATGAAGCTTGCTGAGTTTCAGCAGGAGGTCCAGGTTGTGTTGTCTCTTATTGTTCAACCTTAACCTCCACTTCAGGTGGAGCTTGACTTGGAGTGGAGTGTAAGTCAGTGAGCTCTCCACTTTTAATCTTCTACTTGATCACCCTAATATGCTTATCCATAGTGGATAGAGACATGGGACCAAGTCTCCTTCCGGAGAATCCGTACAGCTTCAAGAAGCTCATCATCCTTTGCCTATCAGCAGATTTCTTCATACTCTTTTGGATGATGGCTCTTGATTTTGCAGCTTCTTCCCTAAGCTTCTTCTTTGTTGTCTTTCTGTCCTTGACTATCTCAAGGTCAAGTTGTTTTAAATACTCAAACTCAACATAGTCATAGGACAAGGGAAGAAGTGCATCTGCCTGGTAGAAGCCTGTGGCACTCAGGTAGTTGATCATCTTGATTCTGTCTTCTTCTCTGTCTACTTGAGGTTCTTGTTGTACCACATCCTCTTGCACAGGACTTTCTTGAACTGGGGAGAAGGCAGGCATATCTTTGTACAGTCTTTTTCTTCTTCTCTCTTCTTTGACTTGTACTAGGAGTTCTGCATCTTCTGCCTCCTTCTTCTCTCTTGACCTTTCCAGGTCAACCAGTTCATTAAGCTCATCCAAGGGGAGAGAGATGACACTGTCTATGTCATAGTTCCTGGTCTGCAGATAGTTAATCGTGACTACCCTTAACTCATCATTCTGTGTCTGGTATGGGGGCAGCCCTGATTGCAGACTCCATGAGTCTTGAAGACCCAGAATAGGAACCTTCTCCCCTCAGCTTCCTTTTCCACTCTCTCTCCTCCTCCTCAATCTCCTCAGATGTCATCTTTCGTTTCCCTTTGTCACTCACAGACTTTTGTGACTCAGGGTGGAGAGAGCTTTGGCCTTCATTGCTTGTTGCAGCATCTGAGCTCAGGCCAGAGAGAGGTTGAGAAGCACCTTCACCAGCAGGTGTCTCAAAAGGAATCTCTGTAGTAGTTGGAGATGATGAGACAGGGCTCTTAGGTTCTGTCACTGGGCCTTCAGTCAAGGTTTCCCCTATGAAGCTAATCTTAGGGTCTGCCTCAACATCCAGTTGACTGATGACATTGCCTGATTGCCTTAGTCTTGTTCTTAGGCTAAACTCTGCAATGATCCTTTCTTGGATTCTTTTAGCCAACCTGTCAGCTTGTCTTGATTGGCTTGAGTTGACAAGTGGCATGTTGACTACATCCAGACCTTCATAGTAGTTCAAGGTCTGAAAGTTGAAGACTTCTTGCTGTCCTTGAACTCTTATGATGATGAGGGCCTTTATGTTGTTGTCATACCTCCATCCAATGATGTGATTGAAGGATGATGAAGGTGACACGGCCCTTGGTATCCCATCCTCAAACAGACTCTGTATGAAGGAGTCTGTGTAGTCCATGTCAGAGTCTGTGTAGTCCATTTCAGGATCAGTGATCACAAGTTTGATGTATTAGAGTATAACGCAGCAGAATAAAATCAAGAACTAGACAAATTATACAAGAATTTGATATTCGTATGCATTAGGAACAAATACGGTTATAACGAGAGAATATATTTCTGTGACAAGGAATGTTTCAATTATATCAATATTTCTGCTTGATCATTCATAGATTACAATAGGTTGACACTCCTTATATAGAGTGCAATCGCTGTTGTTATCACGGGTAAGTGACAACTGGCAGATCTATTACAAAAATAACTAACTCTTAACAAACTACTGAAATGTTCACAACTACTGAGAACATATCAGAGTGTTAAGTACAAAATATGAAACTACTGATAAGAAACTACTGAAACTACAACGACTGAAGAACAAGCTCTTCAGTCGTTTTACAAAACTATTGAAAAACATAAAACTACTAAAAGGTAAACCGTCACAACTACTGAAGAAGACCTCTTCAGCTGTTGTGACAACGTCTGATACTTTGGTCTTCAGCACTTGTGTCTTCAGACTTTGTCTTCAGCACTTGTGTCTTCAGACTTTGTCTTCAGCACTTGTCTTCAGACTTTGTCTTCAGCACTTGTGTCTTCGGACTTTGTCTTCAGCACTTGTCTTCAGACTTTGTCTTCAGCACTTGTCTTCAGACTTTGTCTTCAGCACTTGTCTTCAGCACTTGTCTTCAGACTTTGTCTTCAGCACTTGTCTTCAGACTTTGTAATCAGCTGTTGTCTTCAGCTGTTGTGGTCTTCAGTAGTTGTTGTGACGTCTGTGGGACTTAAAGGTTTTTCTGATCCGGCTCATTGGTTCTTTTGGTCCAACAAACTCCCCCTGAACCAATGCAGCCAAAACCTTTAACTTTATTGAGGTCCCACTTATTGTTGGCAGAATGGGTGGTCTTTTTCCTTCTTGATCAGTTGAGAAGATGACCCATATAAGCACTGGCCTGGAATGAGTCTCTAATGATTTGGTTGGCAATGTATGGATGGGAGCTCTGTATTGGGGAATTGGACACTGAGCTGTTCCCCCATCCATGAGACTCATTTTCCATGTATAAGCCTGTAGGATTCTCTGGTTTATGCTCTGAGAAACATAATTTGTTCTTCCATGGTCAGGTTCTCAGCTTCACCATCAAACAATCTTTCACGCCCATACAGCTCTGAGATGTACTTAGCCTGTTTGCCATTTTTGAGCTCAACTGTTGTAATCTGTCTGTATGCAAACTCATCTGGATGAGTACCTTCAAGTAACAGACTGAGCTCATTTTGTTTGAAGTTCTCAAGCCTCTTGTAGACTAACCCCTTTTTAATCACTTGTTCTCTAACATCTTTTGGGGTGGCTGTTTAGTCTCATAGGCCTTCTTGAAATATTCTACAATCTCCCAGGGTGATACTACAAGGACCACTATGATCTCTTCATCTACGATCCTTTTTACTTGGCCCTTGTATCTCGAAGGAATGTCTTTCTTTACAATCTTGTGTGCCACCCTAGGATCAGGCCATACTCTCACCTTTTCCTTTTGATATTGAAATGTGTTCGCAAGGGTGTACAACCTCAGAGCTTCTTTCTTCATACTAATTATTGATGAAGAAGCAGCATAAGTTTTGTCGATGCTTTTCAACATCTTATCATCATGAAGCCTTTGCTGCTGCTCTTCTTCAATCTTTACTCTCACAGCTTCCATCTGTGAGGTGGGAGTGATGGGCATGGGTTTGGCTTTAGGCAAGTTAGGACTGCGGACAGAGGTAGCATATCTTCTTCCACATCATCATCTTCTTCTTCTTCTTCTTCTAGCCTCAACACCCTTCTCTTCTTCTTCTTGGGTGCATCATCGACTGTTGGTTTAGAGGGTAAGGGAGTTGGTTTTGTGGGTTGTGGTTGTGGTTGTTTTGGAGAGGGAATGTTGACAGGCTGAGTTAGCATTTTGGATATGAGTGTGGCTTTTGAGTGTTTGGCTAGCTCAGTCCTGCTCCCTGCTCCTGCTTCATTTAAAGCTCCTACTACTAATCTTTTAGTGTATGCTTCAGACGAACAGATCTTGGTGGTTACTGCCAAGATACTGTCCCTGGTCCATGATTTAATCTCGATCAATGATCTCCCAAGATATTTTGCAATGAATCTTATCATGATCTCTAGTCTCTCTCTTTCTAATGCATCATAACTTGCCCATCTTGAGTTAATTTCTTCAACTTCAAGTCTCCTGATCTCTGAGTCAAGCTGTGTAGTATCGAACCCTTGTCTATACAGTTGATCAATAATGGCATCCATTGATTTACTATGTGTAGCATCTGCCATTTTGATCATCTCATCAAGTTGGAGTTCTTTCTCTTTTCCTTCACCCTTCCTCTTCTTATATGTGACATGAAATTCTTTGTGACTTTCACCCACTTGATCATTTCAGCTCCCTTCACAGACTCCTCTTCCTTCTCAGTTTCCTTTTCTTTCAGTTTGCTCTTCCTCTTTGCTTTCACTGACTGACTCTCCCCCTTTTTGGTTGTAAGGGTTTGAGTAGCAGAAAGCCTTGTGCTCACAATCTCCTCCACCAGGGGTTGTATGATTGAGGGAAGCCTCTCATCCATGGTTTTGATCACAATGTCTGTGATCATTGGGGTGATGAGAGGTAGGGTTTGCTGAAAGATAGCAACTGTTTGCTTAGAGGGGTTCTGTCCCTGAGAAGCAGTGCCAGAAACAGAAGCTGGTGGCTTGGAAGTTTTGAGTGGCTGAGTGTGTGGGAGACCTTCAGGTGAAGGTGCCATCTGCGGGTTTATGTTGGTGGCAGATGGACTTGCTTCTTGAGAGAATTGGTCAAGTAGTCTTTGTAGTCTACTGACTTCTTCCTCAAGAATTGTGTTCTGGGCCAGAACATCATAAAAGAAGCCCAGGTCATCATCAGCAGATGCTGAATCACCTGACCTCCTGCTTGTAGCAGTATGTACATGCACTGGGTGTAGACCAGTTTTAGCATGTGCCACTTTGTCTTGGAACTGGGGACTTCCAGCCTCAGGACTGTGTCCTTCATTAGCTGTTGCCTCTAGTGAGGTCTTAGCTATGTTACCAGCCTCATTCTGATCATGTGCTGATTCAGAAGAGGTGGCAGCCTCACTAGATGTTCTAATCTCCATATCCACACCAGGAGATAGAACGTGTAAACCCCGGTGCTGTGGGTTGTCAGAAGCATGGTGATCCTCTTCCTCAATAGTTGTGGTTCTCCCCTTTGTTGGTGGTTGTTGGGGAGGAGGAGAGGCATGCAGCTGAGTCAGCACGTTTGCAATGATAATGGTTGGACTTTGGGGGGCGGTTGCATGGGGAGATGGGGTAAAAGCAGTGTGCACCTGGGGAGAATGGTGCTCTTCAATGGAAATCTCCTCAAATGAGGAAGATCCCAGATTTGTGGGTACCCCTTCTGTGGTTGCTGCAGGCTCCTTTTGAGAGGAATCCTGAGCGGTTGTGGCTGGGAGAGTCTCTGATACTACTGGGGGGTTTAAGCCAGCAAGTATATCCTGCCTTGGTGATATAGGAGCATCTTCAGGGGACTCATCTCCCTGAATAGCTGTTTTGGGGCGTTTTGGTTTTGGTTTGGTGGGGACTCTGGATTTTGAGGTGGTGGCTGTGGGTTCCAGCTGCGTGGGTTTTCGCAGCTTGGCAGCCATTTTCAGTGATTGGTCAGAGTTGTGCCGGGAGTATACTTCCGGCAGTACAGCCATAGCAGGGACTCCCAAGCCAACAAGTCCCTCAGCTTGAAGCTGGTTTTCAATTATGGCCATTATGAACCGAGGATATAATATCCAACGGTTAGCAAGTTGTTTTTGGGCCATATCCTTGAGCTCTAAAAATAGTATTTCAGAAAAATTTAAAGGTTGTTGCTCAAGGATGGAGTACATTACCTGTTGCCACCTTGTGGACATTTGATCCCATGATGAAGTCTTGGGGGCAAGGCAGACATTACCATATGAAAGATGAGACGTTCGGTATCCTGGAAATGTTTCTTCAGTATGGTAGATGCACTCAGGTTACCCTGGTATCCATGGTGGGCAAATGATTGATCTGTTGTGCCCTTTGGATAACCAGTTGGGAAAGTGGCATCATCCAGATTGAGGGTTTTGCGAAGAGTGTCTGGAGTAATGACCACTTTTTGACGATGGACAAACGATTGGACAGACTCTGTGTCATTCTCCTCAGAGACAAGAGTGACGTTTGTCCAGAATTGGTTAAGTGATTCGGCATATATGCTGGGATTTAACAGAAAGGCCGTTTGGTAAGGCGACTGAACCATTAAATCAATGGCGTTGTGAAACTTGGTCCAGTATGGCGATTTTGTGAGATGTGCGACACAGTTGTGTCGTGGTTTTAGTTGCATGGTCGCCATTGATGAAGAGAGGTTACAGAGTTTTTCGAAGGTTAGGTTTGAGAAGAGAAGACAGAAAGACTCTGAAGGTGGAATAAGGTATTTAAAGGGTCGGGTTAGAAAACGACTGAAGGTTTTGGTGTGAGTCATCAGTTGTTGAAACTACTGATGACGTGGTATTAACTTTCAGAGGTTTGAAAAGACTGACCGTATTGGTGTGATCAGCAGTTGTTATAAAACAACTGAAAACTTGGTTTTAACCGTCAGACGTTGAAACAGCTGAAGTCTCTGATTAGTCATCAGTAGTTATAAACTACTGAAGACAGTTTTGACTTCAGGTGGGGAAACGACTGAAGACTTGGTATTAGTCATCAGTAGTTGTGAAACTACTGAAGACAGTGGTTTTGGTCATCAGTTGTTGTAAACAGCTGAAGACTTGGTGTTAGTCTTCAGTAGTTGTAAACTACTGAAGACATAGTTTTGGCTTCAGTTGTTTTAATGAAACAACAGTTGTAGAAACAACTGAAGAGTACTTACTCATCAGCTGTTTTCGTCAATTCAAAGCTTTTCAGCTGTTTTAGTCTGACCTCCACACTTACTCATCAGACTTAGATCTGAGTTTCAGACGTTCATTGGTCATCAGTACTTTATCTGGTTTTCTGACAACAGTGGTTGTAGCTGCATCAACTATTGTGACAACATCAGCTGTTACAGCTACATCAGTTGTTTTAACAGATAAAGTACTTCAGTACTGGTGAAGTATGTAGCCTTCAGTAGTTATAAAAACTACTAAGGGTAAAAGAACTCATCAGTACTTATATGTGACAATAATGAACTAATGATCATCGGTACTTATGAGCTGAGATCATCAGTAGGTGTCACTTATTCTAGCTGCAGCATACCAAGCCTTAACACCAGGTTGTGGAAAGTTGAACTATCCAAAGGCTTAGTAAAAATGTCTGCAAGCTCATCAGCACTAGGAACAAATTTTGGATCAATCAGACCTTTTTCAAAACAATCTCTAATAAAATGGTGTCTGATTTCAATATGTTTAGTCCTAGAGTGCTGGACAGGATTCTTGACAATACAAAGAGCTAAAGAGTTGTCCATTAACAATGGGGTCTTAGTCTCTATTATGCCATAATCCAATAATTGGTTTTGAAGCCAGAGTACCTGAGATGTACAGCTTGCAGCAGCAATGTACTCTGCTTCAGCAGTTGATGTAGCAACTGAGGTCTGTTTCTTGCTCTGCCAAGAAATCAAGCAGTTGCCTAGGAATTGACATCCACCAGAAGTTGATTTCCTGGTCAACTTACACCCTGCATAGTCACTATCAGAAAAAGCAACTAATTTACCAGAATGTCTAGTAGAATACCATAATCCTAGAAATGGAGTGCCTTGCAGATATCTAAAGATCCTCTTGACTGCAATCAAATGAGACTCCTTAGGTGCAGCCTGAAATCTAGCACAAACACATGTAGCAAACATAATATCTGGTCTAGAAGCTGTTAAATACATCAAGGACCCAATCATACATCTGTAAAGTGTTTCATCAACCACTTTACCTTTCTGATCTGTATCCAGTTGTGTGGTGCTGCACATGGGAGTAGAACAGGGCTTACAGTTTTGTAAATCAAACTTTTCCAAAAGACCTTTTATGTATTTGGACTGATGAATGAAAATTCCATCAGCCTTTTGTTTGATTTGCAACCCTAGAAACAACTGTAATTCTCCCATGGCATTCATTTCAAACTCCTGTTGCATCAATTTTGTAAAATCATCACACAACTGGGGATCAGAGGATGCAATATAATATCATCAACATAAATTTGAACAAGTAGCTTATGCTGATCCACTTTCTTAATAAATAAATTTTTATCTATGGAGCCTCTAGTGAAATTATTTTGCAGAAGAAAGTTAGATAATGTCTCATACCAGGCTCTGGGAGCTTGTTTCAACCCATAAAGAGCCTTATCAAGCTTGTATACCATTCTGGGTGTTATTATCCTCAAAACTGGTGGTTGACACACATAAACTTCTTCTTTTATTTTACCATATAAAAATGCACTTTTAACATCCATTTGAAAAACTTTAAGATTGTGGAGAGCAGCATAGGCTAAGAACAATCTAATTGCCTCCAGTCTGGCTACAGGGGCAAAGGTTTCATCATAATCAATACCTTCTTCTTGTGCAAACCCCTGAACAACCAGTCTGGCCTTGTTCTTAACAATAAGCCTATTTTCATCTGTTGTATTCCTAAACACCCATTTAGTGCCTATTGCACACTTACCTGGGGGAAGAGGAACCAGTTCCCACACTTGCTGTTTCTTGAACTGAAGAAGCTCAAGCTGCATGGCATCAACCATCCATTGTCCTTTAAAGCAATGTGATAATCTTTGGCTCTTGCTGACTGATGAAGAGAGCATAGAAGCAGAATTTTGACAATTGACTTCTTGTTGATACGCCAGCAGTGATATCACCAATGATTTGAGACATAGGGTGATTCTTCAGATCTTGGTACACAATGAGATCTGTGCAAGTGTTTGTAGCAGGCTCAGCAGCAACAGATGGTGATGGTGAAGCATTTCCTTGAAACCAATCAGTAGATGGTAATTCAAAGGAAGTTGAAGTTGTAGAAATCTCATCAGCATTTGTTATGGATGGTGCTACTGGAGCTACAGGAACATCAGGTATAGCTGAATCAGGCAGTTGATCACTAAACCTGAAGAGGTGAGTACTGCTATCATCATCATCATCCGCACCAGCAGTACCACCAGGTGGTGAACTGTTGATGGGAGCAACAGTAGGAGTTTGATAAGGAACATATTGCAGTATGTCCAAATCAAATATCTCCACAGGGCTTTGTGGAATCTTGTCCTTTGGAGATTCATTAAACTTTACATGTAGAGTCTCTTCAACCATCTTTGTTCTACAGTTAAAGACGCTGTATGCTTTGCAAGTTGATGAATAACCAACAAAGTACCCTGCATCCACCTTAGGATCAAATTTTTGGAGTTGATCCCGTGTGTTGAGAATGAAACAAGGACACCCAAACGCTCTGAAGAATGAAATTAGAGGGGCCAAATAATGAAGAACTTGATATGGAGTCTTCATCAACCTCTGATTTACTAGAACTCTATTTTGTACATAGCAAGCTGTATTGACAGCTTCAGCCCAAAAAGTCATTGGCAGTCCAGAATCAGCCAACATGGACCTTGCAGCTTCAATAAGGGTCATGTTCTTTCTCTCCACTACTCTATTTTGCTCAGGAGTTCTTGGGATGCTATACTACCTCTTGATTCCCTTTGACAAGTAAAACTCATCAAGTGTGTGGTTTCTGAATTCAGTACCATTGTCACTTCTCACACACTTAACTGGTAGGGAATACTGCTTCTCAACGTGTAACACAAAGTTCATAATGGACTGTGCAGCCTCATCCTTTGAATACAAGAAGAAAGTCCATACAAATCTGGAGTAGTCATCCACAATTACCAGACAGTATTTCTTCTTAGCCATACGCATCACTCTCACAGGACCAAAGATATCCATGTGAAGGAGCTGTAAGCTGGCAGTGGACTTAGGTTCTTCTATGGAGGGAAATAAAGCTTTGTGTTGTTTTCCTTTTAAACATGCAGTGCAGTTATCTTCACATTTGAACTCCTTCATAGGCAGTCCCCTTATTAAACCATGGTTTATCAGCTGATTTATGTTTTTAAGATTAACATGACCCAGCCTTCTATGCCATAGAGTAGATTCTTGAGGGGAAGCCTTGGAAAATAGGCAAGGATGGCCTTTGAGATCTATTTTCTTGAAAGATCTAAGGCATACACTCTTCCTGTCCTGTTGGCCTTTAGGAGAGTGTGTTCATCCAACACCTTATCAATCAAACTAAGAACTTTGGATGATGGAATCCGACAGTTCTGACTGGTGAAAAGAGCAACATGGCCTTTGTCACACATTTGACTGACACTCAAGAGGTTGTACTTGAGATTTTCCACATGGTTAACATCATCAAATTTTATTTCCCCATTGGAAACAAAGCCTTTTTCGATGATGTAACCCTTTGCATCATTTCCAAATGACACAAACCCCTTCCTTCCTTGAGAGTAGTCATTAAGAAGTGATCTGTTTCCTGTCCTATGCATGGATCCTCCACTGTCTACATACCAGATGCTTCTTTGGCATGCTGAAGAACCCTGCAAAACACAACAAACTAGTTAGATTTTGAGACCCAAACCTTTTTGGTTTTGGGCCTGTTCACATCAACAGATGGTAAACTAACAGGTTTGTTGGAAAAAACAGCCTGAGAGGAAGAAGATGGTGAAGAAGAGGAATCCTTTGGCTTGGACCTCCTTTTCTGTGGTTTCAACATAGGAACATCTAATTGGTTAACTCTTCCCAATAGATGTTGAACCATCATAACCAGCTGTGTCTGATTTTGTGATAAGGCTTTCAGCTCTTCAGACACATAGGCATTGGAGTTTGATAAGTTCCTATGTTGCACCTTCTTCATTTGAGCAATCTCAGCTGTTACTTGTTTAACCCCTTCCTTTTTGGATTTCTTTTTGGACTTAAGGGTTACAGGATTTGATGTTGCTGGTACAAATGTGGCTTCAAACTCAGTTTTCATTTTAACCATTTTCTCTTTAATTTCCTCTTTATGTTTGAGTTTGGATCCTCTTTTGTACCAACAATCATCTGTAAGATGATTGACCAAGCCACATATTTCACATGGTTTCTTCTTCATCTTATGTTGATCATCAACTAAAGAGAATGAAACTACTAAAGACTTGTCTTCAACACTTTGGAAGCAATATTTGCTTTCTTGACTTCCTCTTTAGTAGTCTTCAAACCCTTTCTACTGACAGTTTTCTTCTCTTCAGTGCTGACAGTAGTTGGAGTTTGAACTTCAGGTGTTAAATCTTGCTCTCCAGTCCTTTCAGGATTTCCAGAAATAACTCCTGAATTGATCAACACATTGATCATGTGAGTGTCAGCAGTGGAACCATCAACATCAGCTGATAGGTTCTGAGAGGGCTTAGTGCTGACTTCAACTTTTGATGATGCTCTATCAAAAAGTGAATCACATGATGGGGTGGATTGGTTATTGCTTTCTTCATCAGATTTCACTTCTGCTCTTGAAGAAAAATCTGTAGGCGGAGCAGTGTGATTATAACCAATGCCAAACTTCACATTGGAAGCTGATTGCTTACTAAGAAGCATTTCAAAACCTTTGCATGATTGTACCCATCGATCACACTCTACCTGGGTGACTGCAAGGGTTTCTTTGAGACTTCTCTGGTCTTCCAGAATAACCTCTAGCTTGGCCTTTTCATCATTTAATTGGCATTTAAGCTTATAAATCTCATCACTTTTACTATTAAGAATCGACTCATACTCAGCTTTTCTTTTGGAAATGGTTTTCTCAAACTCAAGATTTTGATTTATTAGAGCTACATTTGCCTCTCTAATAGAGACAAAGGCAGCTATGCATGATTCAGAACATAACTTGGCTTTAGCCTCTGAAGATACTTGAGTTACCTGTGAAGATGATACATTTGAGCAGGAACCCTCAGTAGACTCTAGGGCCATGAGAGCCAGATTCCCAAAAGGACTGTCACCACCATGCTGACCAGCACCTGTGAACAATTGTTCATGTCCAGACATGTCATCTGGTAGACTGCTCCAGTCAATAACTCCAGGGGTGAAGAAGCTTTGTTGTTCAGGTTGAGGAGGTTGATGAGAGTGAGATGGTTGAGGTTCTGGTAGTGCATGAGGTTGTGGTACTATAGGAGCTTGAACTTGATTTGACTGTGGCATGTAATAACAAGGGTAAGGATATGGCATTTGACCCTGAGGAAAAAAATATGTAGGAGATTTTGGTTGAGAATGATGACTAGAATTGATAGGATGTTGCCTTCTGTGTTGTTGACTATTGCCAGGGAAAGTCACAAAAGGTGCAAAGGAATTAGATCCAGATGATCTGCATTCTCTAGCAAAGTGTCCAAGCCTTTGGCATTTGTGACACCTCAACTTACTCTTGTCAAAACCAACTTTGGTTTTGCTAGAGAGTCCTGGGAACTTTCTTCCAGTTCTTTTGTAGAACTTCTGAGATCTGATATTTATCAAGGCCATTTGGCTCAAAATATCCATCTCCTCTAAGTCATCATCAGCAATCCCCTTGAGATCATCCATGATGAAGCATAGATTGTCATTATTACACGCAATAAACTGACTATCAACACTCACAAATGCAGAGTCAGAAGTGTTTGAGGAGAAATCAATATGCTCATCATACTGGCATTCAGATGAAGCATATTCTGACTCATGACCAACCAAGGCAGTGTTGCCTGGTACAAAGTCATCAGTGAGCTTTCCAGACGATGACAGTTTTCATTTCTGTTCTATCTCTCTCTCAAAAGTGAGCAATTTCCCATGGAGTTGGGTGAGAGATAGTTTGTCCAAATTTGCACTGGAGCGTAGGACAATAGTATATGTGTCCCATCTCTCAGGCAGTGATCTGAGAAATCTGTTATTCATCTGGATATTGGTGTACTCATGTTTGACCATTTTTAATTCAGAGATCAAACAAGAGAACCGCTCAAACTGTTGAGTCAGTGTCTCACCCTTCCTATGAGAGAATGTCTCATATTGTTGGGCAAGGATTTCTCTATTATTTGCCAAGACCTCATCTGTTCCTCCAAATTGTTCTTTCAAGGCATTCCAGAGGTCATGGGCAGTTTCATAATGCATTAGCCCAGAATAGATTTCATTGGGCAGTGCCATGGCCAGAATTCCATGGGCTTTTGCATCAATCTCAAACAATTTCTTATCCTCATCTGAGTATTGCTCCCTCCTCTTCGGAACCATTTGATTGGTTTCCGGGTTATTCACCATAGGCTTGTGTGGACCATGTACCACTGATGTCCAACAACCTGAGCTGTTAACAGACAGGTGATGGAGCATATGTCGTTGCCATATGTTATACTCATTCCTAACCAGCATTGAGGCTTGGTTGAGGAACCAGTATTGTGAGGATCATTGGAAGGAGTAGTCATTTTAGGTCCAAAAACAATTTAATTCAAGCTTTTAAAAGATTTTTCACAGACCACAACAGACTCAATGAAAACTAAGAATAAATCTCAGGATGAATGACCAAAAACACAGAAAATTCAATCTCTATAACCGTTTCTTGCAAAAATGCTAATTCGATCAAACTTGGATCTTGGATAGCAGTTTCAATGATCAATTGTTAGATTGATCAATGATTAACCAGCTCTGATACTATTTGTCAGGATCAGTGATCACAAGTTTGATGTATTAGAGTATAACGCAGCGGAATAAAATCAAGAACTAGACAAATTATAGCAAGAATTTGATATTCGTATGCATTAGGAACAAATACGGTTATAACGAGAGAATATATTTCTGTGATAAGGAATGTTTCAATTATATCAAATATTTCTGCTTGATCATTCACAGATTACAATACGTTGACACTCCTTATATAGAATGCAATCGCTGCTGTTATCACGGGTAAGTGATAACTGGCAGATCTATTACAAAAATAACTAACTCTTAACAAACTACTGAAATGTTCACAACTACTGAGAACATATCAGAGTGTTAAGTACAAAATATGAAACTACTGATAAGAAACTACTGAAACTACAACGACTGAAGAACAAGCTCTTCAGTCGTTTTACAAAACTACTGAAAAACATAAAACTACTGAAAGGTAAACCGTCACAACTACTGAAGAAGACCTCTTTAGCTGTTGTGACAACGTCTGATACTTTGGTCTTCAGCTCTTGTGTCTTTAGACTTTGTCTTCAGCACTTGTGTCTTCAGACTTTGTCTTCAGCACTTGTCTTCAGACTTTGTCTTCAGCACTTGTGTCTTCAGACTTGTCTTCAGCACTTGTCTTCAGACTTTATCTTCAGCACTTGTCTTCAGACTTTGTCTTCAGCACTTGTCTTCAGACTTTGTAATCAGCTGTTGTCTTCAGCTGTTGTGGTCTTCAGTAGTTGTTATGACGTCTGTGCGACTTAAAGGTTTTTCTGATTTGGCTCATTGGTTCTTTTGGTCCAACAGTCCACATCAATGTGAACTAGAGGAGGTTGCTGAGAATGCACATTTGCAAGTGAGGATGGTGAGTCCTCAATGTCCACTCTCTCAGAGGAACTCCCAGGTTCTGCAGTTGTAATGACTTTCTCCCCCTTTTGGTAGCATCACCCAGTTGCATAGGTGAGCTAGAGGTTAGGTCAATCACATCCACAGGTTCTTGTGGTCCTGGTTGAGCTCTCCTTAAGGGTCTCCCAGCTTGTTTTTCCTTGAGATATGAAATCTCAAGTTGCTGATCATTGATCCGGTTATGTAAGGTAGTCACCTGAGATTCAAGGTGACTGACCTTTGAGACTAAATAGGTGCATGTTTTAGATAGTTTTTGCACTTTTAGTCTCAGATCCCCCTCGTCTTCATCAGAAGAATCACTAGGGGTGGAGAAGATTGGACCAGAGTCCTTTCTCTCATGACCAGTTCTGAGTTCTTGGCCACTAGATTTCCTCTGCATACTGGCAGTCTCAGTTGAGATGTCAATAGGCTGAGTTGCCATGGTTGAGGTCTTAATGATGTAATCACTTGCAGAAGTGAGAGCCTCTTCCATATGAACATCCTGAACAAGTTCAGGAGTGTCCACCTCAGTTATGGGTGATTGATGTTGGATAGATATAGGAGACGCAGGAGCATTCATCTCTCTTTGAGTAAGGGAAAAGAAGAGAGACTCATTATACTCACTAAAACCTAGATCTTCATTAGTATAGAAGTCAAGGTTGGGAATTGGTTGGTTGAGGTCTATAGGCTGAAGATGGTAACTGTCCCCTGAAGGTTGATCACTTGAGTGTTGAGACTCAGAGTGATGGCTTAAGGCGGTAGGGCTAATGAGCTCATCAGGCTGAGCATGAGGAACCTCAGCACTAATTCTTGAAACAATGGGAGTGGTCTGCTCCTCAAGAGAAGTGGGAGCTCTTGTATCCACTTCTTCCTGTATGGGTGAGTATATGGGGCCTCCACAGATTGAATAATCTGAGCAGGGGTTCGTTTGGATTTTCTTTGGTAGGTGATGACTATTTGAGGTTATGTAGATGGTTGGAAAGCAGCAGGTGTGGGTTCAACACTAGCTTGTACTGCTAGGTTGTCACCTTGAGCAATGAGCTCTAATTTTTTGGGACTAGGGCTGTTTCTACCCCAGAGAATCCAACAGTGGATTTTCTCAGTATTTTAAAGATGTCGAGCTTCATCTGTCCCAATTTGAGATTATTACATGTTTCCCTTTACTGTGAGCCCAGTTCACAGTTAAGAATGTACTAGACATATCTAGGAAACATGTAGTACTCTAAGGAGTCTAAATTATCAAAATTGTATAAACAATTGAGAGTACCTGAATTTGACCCCTTGAATCATCCCATGGACTATGAAGGAGAGATCCTCAGGAATCTGGTCCCATCCACCATGCTTGTTTGATAAGCTGTGAATGACCACATGGAGCAGGAATCTCCATTGGGATGAGACCTTCCCTTTCCTAAAGGTCTTTACAGAGAAATCTCCCTCGTACCCTATCTGCTTAAAGGAATGATTTACAGCTTCTTTGGGAAGAACACCTCACCTTCTCATCATCCAGCTGAAGATGTCGGTTGATGATGGCCGGAGTGATGAAGATTGTTCTCCCCTGCACTGTGGCAGACAGTGCCTTCTCCCCGTCCATAATGACCTCTTGGTAGGTCTGCTAGAATTCAAGCAACTTATCCTCATAGAGTGGAAGATCAATGGTCAGGGAGGTGAAGTAGTGAGACAGAGACAAGAAACGGCAAACCTCTGAGAAATGAGGATCTTTCTCAGAGCGTAACAGAGCAACCTGATTGTGTTGTCTGTGTAGCTGCATTGTGAAGTTGGGATCATTTCTGTGAGCAAGGTTAGCCATTATGAGGTAGCTCAGAGATGAAGAAGAAAGAAAGAAATTTCTGAGAGAAATTTTGGGTTTTAGGTTTGAAGGAAGAGCAGATGATACAAGAGGGGGAAACCGTTGAGTTTATATGAGAGAGAGGATTTCAGATAAAGTTTAATGAAAGAGGATAAACTTTGAAATCCGGATGTCGGTCCCACCTCTAAAAAGTAGTTTACTGTGTGCTCAAAAAAGTAGTTTTCTCTGAAATCAAAAAGCTTCCGAAGGTAAATTATCTTCGGAAGTTTTAATGAAAAAGCTTCCGAAGCTAAAATGACTTCGGAAGAATTTCCTGAGAGTATTTGATGATTTTTCTTCGGTAGAAAAAATTAAGACTTGAGGGCTTTGTATAAAAGATAACAAAGCTTCCGAGACTTAATTATTGCTTCGGAAGGAAAAGGTCCTTGAAAATAAGTAAGTGTCTAAGATTACTATTTAAGCTTCGGAAGAAATTCCAATTTTATCTTCCGAAGGTAAATTTCTTAGACAGTTAAATATTTTGAAGATGTGAGTTTCTTCTGAAGTTAAGATGCATAACTTTCGAAGTACAAAATCCTCAATTAATCTAAGGAAAATCTTCCAAACCAAAAAAAACATGAGCTTATGAAGATGATAGACTAGACAACTTAAAACACATATTAAAAGATAATAAGAATTAGTTTTAAAAAAATTTACTCAAGATTGATCATCCCAATAGCTGATATTAGATATTTAAATCTTTGTTCATCAAAAGCCTTTGTAAACGAATCATCATATTGTTCATCTGTGTGAACCTTGACTAGTTTAATTAATCCCTTTTCATAATTATTACTTATTAAATGATACCTGATATTGATGTGCTTTGTCCTTGAGTGCTGCATAGGATTTTCTGTAATTAAGATAGCACTATTGTTGTCTATGTGGATTGGAGTCTCCTTGAAGTTTAACCCGTAGTCTAGCATTTGATTCTGAATCCAAAGTACTTGAGCACAGCAGCTAGCAGCAGCAATGTATTCAGCTTCAGCAGTTGATGCAGAGACACAAGATTGTTTCTTGCATTGCCATGAGACAACCCTTCCACCAAGAAATTGACATCCCCCAGATGTAGACTTTGTAGTCATATTGAAACCACCATATTCACTATCTGTATAAGCATACAGATTGAATTCAGAATTCTTAGGATACCATAGACCAAGTGTTGATGCACCTTTGAGGTATCTTAGAATCCTTTTGACAGTGATGAGGTGAGACATCTTAGGGTTGGCTTGATATCTTGCACAGATGCATGTAGCAAACATGATATCAGGCCTGCTAGCAGTAAGATACATAAGTGAACCAATCATAGCCCTATATAGGTGTTCATCTACACACTCCCCCTCAAGATCAGGACCAAGGGAGTGGTTTCTGGCTATGGGTGTCTTAGCAATCTTACAGTCAGTCATATTGAACCTTTTGAGTATGTCTTGAACATACTTTGACTGACTTATGAAGATGCCATCTTCAACTTGCTTCATTTGAATTCCCAGAAAGAAATTGAGTTCTCCCATGGCACTCATTTCAAATCTGTCTTTCATCAGCTTCTCAAAGTCTTTGCAGAGCTTTGGATTAGTTGAACCAAAGATGATGTCATCCACATATACTTGAACTAGCAGAATGTCTTTTCCTTGTCCTTTGAAGAAGAGACTTCATCTATAGTACCTCTCCTGTATCCATGTTTACAGAGATACTCAGACAGTGTTTCATACCACTTCCTGGGTGCATGATGTAACCCATAAAGAGCTTTATCAAGCTTGCAGACATAATCAGGATGATCAGGATCTACAAAAACCAGGTGGTTTTTAACTAAACTTCTTCATCTATCACTCCATATTAGAAGGCCATTTCACATCAAGTTGAAAGACCTTGAAGTTCTTGGATGCAGCAATGCTAGGAATATCCTAACAGCTTCTAATCTTGCCACTGGAGCAAAGACATCAGTGTAGTCAATCCCTTCTCTTGTGTGTTCTGAAAAACAACCAGTTCTAGCTTTGTTTTTGATGAAATGCCTTATCATCTTTCTTGTTCCTAAACACCCATTTGGTTCCTATGATAGTCTTCCCAAAGGAAGAGGAAAAGGTTCAAACTTTATGTTTTGACTGAAGCAGTTTCTTGTGGCATATGCTTCAACCCAAAAAAAAACTTCCATCCTGTGAGCTCATCAATTTCTTGGCTCTATCTGGGAAGGAACAAGAGTGAACACAAACATTTGCTTCATGGATTCCTAGAGATCACGTGTATACGGATCAAATAGTGCGGAATCCTATTTGATTGGCGATCCAATCAGTGAGAACACACGAAGAATCAATCAAGGATTGAAACTAACGTTAGAAATCGATAAGGAATCGATCTAATGTGTTCTATGAACTTGGAGAACGATTTGGAAGGTTTCTGGACGGCTAGGGTTCGTATGGAATTGTACTTGATCGAATATCCCGTTTTTCACGAATTGAGTTGTATTTATAGGTTGGCACTATTCAATCGTGCGACTGAACCATTAGTTTGGTTCAGTCGTGCGATTGAACCATGCGGTTGGTTCATTCGTGCGACTGAGTGTTCAGTCGTGCGATTGAGCCAATCTTATGTTACAGTCGTACGACTGATCCAGTCTCCTGGTTCAGTCGTGCGACTGAGTCAATCGTATGAGGTTCTTCATGCTTATGGTTCATTCGCATGAGCCATTCGCATGGGAACTTCATTAAGTTAAGTTTGAATGTTTTAGTTAATTAATATAATATTATATGTAATCATTCAAGTAATTATAAACCCAATCAATTCAGTTACGACTCATTAATGAACTATTAAACATTATAACCAACAGACTATCAATATCAGTTCATTAATCATACCAAACAAGATCTATTACATCACATATCACGATCTAGGGACATACATGTATCAACAAACTCCCCTTGGACCTAGATCTCTCTAATGTCTTGTTTTCTTCATTACCTTCTCATATTTCTTGTACTTGTCCTCTTGTGTGACTCCCGCGTGAATATCAAACGCAAACAAAGTCGTATAACATTTTGGAACTGGAGGGCTTGTACAATGTCTTGTGTGTCATAGAACAGTGGCCACTTGTATAATGTATAGACATCATTAGCAGACAAGTTGGTTAGCCACATTGGGTCGAATACCCTGACAGTATCCATTTGATCCCCTTTGTTCAGAACTATGACAGCTTCAGCAGTTCTCCAATCATAGTACCACCATTTGAAGTGTGGAGTGAAGTCCTGTGGCATTTCCCTGAGAGGGATTCTCGACATAGTGCGAGGAGGACTCCACTTCAACACAATCTTAGGTTTTCCAGTAATGGCATCCATCTCAGACCTTCTAATATACCTTGTAGGTTGTTGAGGTCTGAAGTTAATCCACCTGGAGTGGTACTCTTTCTTTAGGGCAGCCTCAAACCAGCCTGACATTTTTCTCGGGTCAGCATACAACAGCTTCAACTTGGCCAGCTGGTTGAGCTCAAATCCAGGTAGAGTCTTTAGATCATGTGGAAATCTAAAGTACTCTATGCCCTTTTCCCTCTTAACGGCATAAACGTTAAGATCATCAAAATATGCCCATGCTATAATCCTGCCTGACACCATAAGATGTTTCTTGACGCTGTAGAACTTGGTGTAGGCATCCCTCTTCGGTGCATCACGTTGGGCTCTGACTTCTTTAAAACATTCAGCCCATTCAGCCTTTCGAATGTATACGTCATCGTTTGAGGCTTGGGCTGTTCCTTCGGTCTTTTCTGCTTCCTGCTCCATCTTGTCTAGTACCTCAAACATATCACTGACTAGGGACTCACCCAGATTGGGGACCACATTACCCGCGTTGTCAGCGTACTGAGGGTACTCTTCAGCAGCAATATCTTCAACCTCAACTTCATCAACGTCGTGTAGTTCGTCGTCACTGGTTGAATCAACTGTTGGAGCATCCTTGACAATATCATCAGGATTGAGTCTGAACATTTCTGCCAGTTGCTCGTTAGATAGGTCGTGAATTATTTCACCTTCTTCAGGTGTATAACTCACTGACCTTCTGACAATCCCTTGCAGATCAAGAATCATTGTGAGTTGAGACTTGACCTGTTGAAGGGGAGCAATATCAAACTCATCTCTGTGGTACTTTGGATCTGTTTGATTTACACATTTCACATTCAAATCATTAGTAATATATCAAACAAAATGCATTAAGTTAATATAAACATTCAGTACATCGTTTTTCAATACAGAATACAAAAGTAATTAAATACATAAACATCCACTATTTACTTTTATCCTGTATGCTAGTCTCTTCGTGTGAAGGTGCAGAAGTAGAAGCTGACTGATCCTGTCGGTTCTTTGTTCTCTTCTCTTGACCGGGAGCTGAGACAGATTCAGCTGCTTCTCCTTCTTCAGTCTCTTCATCTGCACACCACTCTTCTGTTTCTCTTCATCAGAATCACTGTCATCATCATCATCATCATCCTCACTATCTCTTTCTCCATCCTTTATCTTTAGAGGTTCCTCCTTTGATCCTTTCAATTTAGCAAAATGGACCTCTTCGCCTTTTCCAACTCCTCTATCTGCTTACCTGCTGTGACGCTTTGTGCTCGGAGTTGGTCCAACTGAGTGTTCTGAGCAGCCAATTTCTGGGCCTGCTCCTCAATAGCTCGATCCTGCTCTGCAATTTTCTGCGATTGTGCAGCAGTCAGGTCGGTGAGCTGGCGGATCTGAGAGGTCTTTTCCTCATCAGCCGCCAGCAGTCGTAACACCATTCTATTTAAGGCTGACAGCTGTTCCTCTACCCCGATTGGAGGTAGAGGAGATCTAGAGGTGTGTGAGGGGTAGGCTGAAGGCTCGGTTTGGTGGCTAGTGGTGGTGGTGGAGGTGGTGAATATCGGGTAAGGTCTGGATGATGGTGGTGGTGAGTGTGGGGTGAATGATGTAGTGGTGGCAGGGGTCTGGCTTGTGGTGATCGGTATGGTGGGTGGTTGTGGTTGCTGTGGGGAGAGGTATGGTGGTGGAAGGGTGTCTGCAGAGGTGGTAGTGGTGGAAGGTATGGGGGATGTGGTGGTGATGAAGGTTACCTTACGCTTTTTCCTTTTCTGGCCATGGGGTTGAGCCATCCGTTTTCTCCTCGTTCCCCTCGAGGTGGATGCTCCCCCTTCAATCCCGCCTGAGGACCCGGAGCATATGATGGATCAGTCTCTGTATCTCCGGAGCCTCTCGGTTGTTCACCGACAACCCTCAACCCGTGTTCTGTGGGAACCACTTTCCTTCCCACAGTCCGGGTCAATGGCTCCTCATCAGATTCATCTTCATCTTCCTCGGTAAGCACAAAATCTTGATGGAATCCTGCTGACTCAGTTACCTCAGCAGGTGAGACAGACACCGAGGGAACAGAGTCAGACACGGTGCCTCGGGATGGAACAGCCTCATCCTCAATGTCATCCTCCTCAGAATCATCAGTAGGGAGGACAATTGGCTCCACGTCGGAGTCACTGTCCTCGTGACGCCATTGGCGTCTCCCCGGTGCCACATAGCTTTCATCTGCTAAGTGGCCAATCATTCTCTTCACTTGGGCTTAATCTGCTTTCCCTGTAAACTCTCATCCTGCAGAGTAGTATCATCATTATTCCAAGGCCACTGCGTCATGACTCTCTTTGGGCAACTGTGGCAGCTTCTCGTTGAAGATGAGCTGTAAGAATCTGGGGTACATACAGACCCCTCTTTTCCCTTTACCTCCAAATTCTCCACCAAGTAGGAGAATATCATGCTGGAAAAACTAAAGGGGTGGTTCAGAACCAGTGCCACGTAGGCATTTTGAATCTGGTCTGAGAGGTCGTCAAACCCACCCCTCCTCGAAGCTACACACTTGAGGATCACGTGTGCTAAGTACTTGTACTGGGGGCTCAGGTTGCTCTTGTTGAGCACACCTGAGTTGATATCCCCAGCGTACTTTAGCCTTAGGAAGCATCCTCTTACAGTCAATGGATGTAGTTTTGTAGGATGATCAGCATCCTCCCCGAACTCTAGGACCCTCTGAATGTCGGCGGCAGAGATCTCAATATCATGGCCCAGTATGGAGCTCCTGATACAGTAAGGCTCACGAGAGCGGTCCACGAGGCATTTCCCAGAATGCCTGATGGAGTGATCTGTAAGGCGTGCAAGGAGTGGAGATCGCCTTATAGATCCGGGACCGTCTCAGAAATGCAATTATGTCGGTAAACTCAGCCCGTTCTGGTGGTGTGATCCAAGTGGGCACAGATGTTGTGCTTGGGATTTATGGTCCACTTTTGCCATTTATGTAACACACAAGACATAGAACTATTAATACATAAGACATGAAAACTTCTGTTCTAAGTGTAAAGTTGAAAGTCATTTTGATTCATTCGTGCGAATGAATCATGCGACTGAAGTCAGTCGCTGTTTGAGACATGCGACTGAGTTCAATCGGGGTTTGAGACATGCGATTGAGTTCAATCGGCTGATTGAGGCATGCGATTGAGTTCAATCTGCCGACTGAGACATGCGATTGAGTTCAATCTGCCGACTGGACTCATTCGGGTGGTTCAGTCGGTCGAATGATCCAATCGCAAGGTTCAATCGTGCGATTGGAGTTCATTCGAACGACCAGTCGCTTGCCCCCTGTTCGATCCCTGTGGGTCGAATCTTGACCTTCTAAGTCTTTTAACAGTGTGTAATGGTCCATTAGTCTCGTATACTTGTCACTAATAACCTATTAAACTCAATTTTAACATTTTGCTTCATTTACATAGGTGATTAGGTCGATTCGCAGTTCGGTTCTTGATTTAATCCAATGTCGCTATTGTAGTTCGGTGATGTACTGATTTGGTAGGATTCAAGGAGTAGTGTACCTGTAAAACGTCACTGGAATGTAAGAATCTTAACCGCAATGTATATCAGAATCGGAGGCAATTTCGACAGGGTAACGGTAATGAACGCGATTCGGGGTGTTTTGGGAGTGATGAGTGATATGCGATCGATTAAGACCCTTAAATACTAAACCTAGGTTCATTCGGCCGACTGGCCTCAGTCGCTCAGTTCAATCGGGCGACTGAGGTTCAGTAACGATTGGCCTAGTCAATCGCATTCAGTCGGCCGACTGAGTCTCAGTCGGTCGACTGACTCATTCGGTCTCCTTCATTCGCCCCTTTAGTTGACCGACTGAGCCTCAGTCGGTCTACTGTTTCATTCTCCCCTTCCATTCGGTCGAATGAATCAATTTCATGTCCATTCGGCCGATTGGAAGCCATTCGCATAGTTGGTCGATAACCATGATCCACTAGTGCGAATGGGTCACACTTTGTGAGTTTACAGTCATTTTAACATTTACTATTCAGACCCTTTTCACTTTTGATAATAACATTGTAAGCTCTTAACCAATTCAGTCACTTCAGACGTGACCTTTTAAATTTTAAACCATGTGGCCATCTCAGACATGACCTTTTTAGGTAAGTTAATTCCCTTCTGATTTCCTGATGTAGTCCGACAGACACACAAATTAAAAGATAAACATAGTAACTTAACTAACTACACAACTAAAGTTTATGTTTGGACTTTTGTGAGAGATAAAACCCTAAGATGAAAATCTAAGGGATTTGATTAGGAGTAGACAGCTTTAACTTAGATTGATCATATCTGGACCAACTCAATTTTGGAATCATACAGGAATATCAAATCATTTTGGGACTTGTTATTAAAGCTCTTTGATGCTTAAATTCTCGGTGTTCATCCAGAGTCGTTAGCAACTTAAGGAAATCATACTGAAACTCTTAGATTTCACATTGAGTTGAACTTTTGAGAATGTAGCCACTAAGATTGTCAGTATATTTGTCCACTTAAATCCATACACAGACTTTTGACGCAGACTGGTGACTGATTTAGGTTTAATTATTTCAGCTAAATTTGTGGATCCCACACTTATATGGTAATCAACATTCCTCAGAGGTTTTGAGCGGTCTACGGGTATTATTACAAGAAGAGACTATTCTTAGAGCTTTCAAAGAGAAGCCTGTCCTCAGGTCAGTGCCATCGCACAGCAGAGAGGCGGCAAACAACAATGAATTCTAGAATATCTAGGTTATGCTTATCCTCAGGTCAGTGCCATCGCACAGCAGAGAGGCACACAACCTATCCCTTGTTAGAGCAGCTTACTTTATTTGACACAAATGCACCAACAACATGAGTCATTAGCTTTATTGCATTTGTCTTTCATTTTTTCTTGCTTTGCTCTAATTTGGTCATCCGCACACTTTTGTGGCGTTTAAATGCTCATTACCCTTATTGGAATATATTTGATTGTGTTAACCAGTGATAAGATGGAAGTCACAGTCAGTTGAACAACTTAGTTTGATCTTGAGATCACCAATCAGGTCTAATTGTCTATTGTGTTGAATCTACCAACATATCATTTGTGGTCTAGCAGCCTCTAAGTCTACTTTCTCTGTGTCACCTTAGGAGTTGCCAGTTTTCTATCATATTCCCTTTTATATTGCTTAGACTACACAGACTTATACTTTGAACTTTTGCATCTTTTCAAACCTTAAATTTTAAAATCCCTCTTGATTTGTTCCTGTGTACTATCATATTCCAAAGGTTGAATCAGTATCACAGACACAATCTACCTTATTTCAGCTAGTTACCCCTTCTCCCTCCTCATTTTTTTTTAATATTAACTTGCTGACATATTCTCCCCCAATACTAAAATCATTTCGGATTTAATTATTTTGGATTTTAATAAACAGCAAGAACATGAATTAAATATAACCGACAAAAAAAACAGATAACATAAGATAAATAAACTTAACGAAACTACATCGGACTACACATTATTCTCATCAGGAATTACCTCACTTTTTTTTAACGCCGTTGACCTCTAGCAAGTATTGAAAACGTGGT
>JACCIX010001181.1:0-101798 GCA_025506515.1 Flaveria trinervia
TACCACCGCGTCCTCCTTCTCCTTCGGCAAGGAAGGGAGCTTCTGGTCTGTAATCATCTGCATAAGCGAGGGTACATGCAGAAGCCCTCCTTGTGACATCTGTCACCTTAAGGTCCGTCTAACGACATAAATAAGCATAGAAATATTTTAATTATTATTCCTTTTCTTCATGAACTCCTGCTTTAAGGAATCATGTCTGCTTATTTTCCTTTGTGCCTGTACTTCCTTCGAGAACGTGTGTTAAGCATAAACCTTTTATAAATTTCATCACCATACCACCAATATATCATTTTTTTTATTTCAACAATTGTCATTAATAAAACCATTTTAGACTATCAAATGCCATTAAACACGCTTTTAACCTTAATATAACGAACATTTTAAGGTCGTAATCAACCGAACAAAATTTGGGAAACTCGAGGGTTAAGTGCAGGGACTAAACTTGTAATTTTGCAAACTTGGGCTGGGTATATAACCCCATTCCCAGCCATTCCTCACTCACTTCATCTTCTTCACCTCTTCACTCCCTACACACACATTTTCTTCATTCTAGCACCAAAATCTACCCGTGTGGTCTCGTTTTCGTCGTCTAGTCTTCATCTACAGCCTCATCTACTCATTTCTAGCAGGTAGACGACTTTGGTTGTTCTCTTTTCTTGTCTTTTTACTGCTGTGTTTTCTAGGGTTTCGGGTGCTCGGGTTCATCCGAGCACATGAGGTCGTGTGGGTGCGTGTGAGGTCTTTCTGCTTGTGTTTCATGTTTGTGTATGTTTTTGAGTGTTTCTGGAAGTCCTCGTGGTATAAAAATCGCGTTAGAGCAGCTCGGGGGCTGCTCAGCCCGACCACAGTCACGATTCTGCAGTTCAGGCGACTGGGTCTGTCATGCGATTGAGCCGTGCGACTGTGAGTCGTGCGACTGAATCATGCGTCTAAGTCAATCGTGCGACTGAGTTGTGCGACTAGGCATGTCGTGCGACTGAGTCGTGCGACTGGGTGTTTGTATGCGATTGAACCGTGCGACTGAGTGAGTCGTGCGACTGAATCACGCGTCTAAGTCAATTGTGCGACTGAGTTGCGCGACTAGGCATGTCGTGCGACTGTGTGTTTGTGTGCGATTGAGTCAGGTGACCGACTGAATGTATGCGATTCTGCGTGTTCGCACGACTGGAGTCCAATCGCACGAATGAAGTTCAATCGCACGAAAGTAGCCAATTCGCACGATTGAGGGTTGATTCGTGCGCATGGAGGTTGGGTCGTGCGAATGTGTGTGTTGTGTGGTACGACCGAGTCCAATCGCACGAATGAAGGTCAATCGCACGAAAGTAGCTAATTCGCACGATGAAGGTTGATTCGTACGAATGGAACGTGAGTCGAGCATCTAGTCCTGTTGTGTGACTGATGTTGAGTGTGAATTTCTCTTGAACGTCTGATGATGATAAGGCAACATCAGTAAAAGTGTCATTGCTTGACCCCAAAGATTAAAGTCAACGCTATCAACATGCACATACTATTTCAACTGAAATAAACCTAACATTTTACAATTACCGACAACCCATTTGAAACTACAAATACTTAACAAGTGTCATCTTTCATAACAATGAGATCTTTACAAGGATGTCATAAGCAATGACGACTACTCGTAGTACTTGGATCTACATAAGATCTGATACGTGTGTCCGCTTGTGTGTGTGTGCCACCACGACCGAACCGATACAACCTGAACCGACCAAACATTACTATACGCTTTATACATGTCATTAATGCTTGACAATAACTGTCAATAGGTGTTTGACCGATCATTTCATTCAACTGTTGGAATCTCGACCTTTCATACTTACCACTTAACATGTGAGTTTCGTGGCCCCTTTTTATGCTTATACTATTTTACAAACATTTACAAACATGGGGGAAAAGTATGCTCGCCCGTTTTCTGTGCTGTACAACATACATACAATTTTCATACAAGGAATCAACGTGATACTGTGTTGCAAGTACTTATCTGATACATGCTTGGGTCTGCTGTGTGGTTCTATCTTTGCAACTATTTAATTCCAGTGTGGGAACCGACGGTTAGGTATTGGTAGTACTACTGGGTTGACACCCCCACCCTCGTGTTGGTATACTAGTTAGTACCAACAATAGCCAGGTACGGGCCTTGGGTGAATATATGCCGACAATTTCTTTGTGTACGTCGTTAGGTTTGGTTGCAAAGCTCATGTCATGTGATTTTACTTGTGTATATAACTGTATTCACGGTATTCCATATCATTTACTTTATACAGCATCACTTACACTTTTATTACTTAAACCTACGAGCTCACCAACAATTTTGTTGACCATTTTGAGCATATCTTTTCAGGTGATCACGCTAGCTGAGGTTCTAGGTGTGCTGCCTTAGTGGAGACCCTAGGATGCATTTTTCGGGCCAAACTTGTCTTTTTGAAAACAATTGTTGTAACTGCTTCAAACAACATTATACTTTGTAACTTGTTCCCGGGTTGTGGAATTGCACACAATGTTATTACCTATGTTTATCTTATATCATGTTTATGCTTATGGCTATGTTGTCGTGAATACTGACTAAACACGACACAGTCCCCTTGTTGTCGGGTGTCGTCGTGACACGCATGCCATTATTATTATTATTGCATCTCTATCGCTTACCATGTGTTATGACGATTCCCGTCTCGTCGCAACCCCGTGTTTCCGCTCTTAGCAGGGGTGTGATACTCCTTCCCTTTCCCCTCAATGTTCTCCACCAAGTAGGTGAAGATCATCCTGGAGAAGCTGAACGGATGGTTCAGCACCAGTGCAGCATATGCATTCTGGATCTGATCGGACAGCTCATCAAAACCTCCCTTCCGAGACGCTATACACTTAAGAGAACGTGCGCAAGGTACTTGAACTGGGGAAACAGGTTGCTCTTGTTGAGCACCCCTGCATTGATGTCCCCAGCGTACTTGGCCCGCAGGAAACAACCTCTGATAGTCGATGGGTTTAGTCGTGTGGGGCATTCAGCATCGTCCCCAAGCTATAGCACTGTCCTGAGATCATCCTTAGAGATCTCAATGGCCTCTCCAAATATCGAACTACAGATTCGATGAGGCTCTAATGTTCTATCAACTACAGCACCTTCCCAGAAGGCCTGCTGAATAGACCGGTACGGTGTGCATGGAGTTGAGATTGCATGAGAATCCTTAAGCGCCTAAGAAACAAGATAATTCCAGCAAAGTCAGGTGCATGTCTGGATGACTGATCCAGATGAGCACAAATATTGTGCTTGGTGCTCATTGTCCACCGATTCATCATCTGTTACAAAAGAAAACGTTAGTATCCATTGATTAAGAATATCTTGAATCACTTGGACTTGAAAATATTTTCCTTTTGAGCTGTCGTGCGAATGAGACTGTGCGACTAAGATCTAGTCGTGTGAATGAGTAGTGCGACTGAGATCTAGTCATGCGAATGAGTAGTGCGACTTAGTTCTAGTCGTGCGAATTATTCCATACGTATGAATTGTCATGCGACTGAGCTCACTCGTATGTATACTCAATTGTGTATACCAGTCGTGCGCTTGGACTCACACGCATGATTCAGTCGTGCAACTTAGCTGTTCGCACTACTCAGTCGTGCGACTGAAGTTCATCAGCCTGTCCATTCGCATGACAGACTGCTGTTTAATTCAAATTCAAGTTTTGACCAATTCTTATGATTATACGTCATGTTTAGGTTCATTGGACTCACAATCATTATACTTAGCACATAATAACATTATTTCAGTTGATTGCTTGAATTAATTGGGTTATTTTGTCAACAAGTCTCGGTTCTTTGTTTGGACCGAACTTGTTGATTTTGCAGTCAAATTGAATGAGATATGGTTGGATTGAACCGCATGGTACCTGTATAGTCAGTAGAAATCGTCAGTGCACAAGAATTAGTGGTATATAAAGATCTAATGAAAATTTGGCAGCGTAACACTAGTTCGTGCGTCTCAGGGCGATTTTGAGGGTGGTGAGTGACTGCGACCGACTATCCCACTATATATACTAGGGTTTCCTACAGTCGTGCGATTAAGTCCAGTCACACAAGTTGTTCGTGAGACTGAGTATCAGTCGTGCGACTGGCCCAGTCGGTCACCTTAAGTCGTGCGACTAGAGTTGAGTCCTGTGACTTGGTCATTCGCCTCCTCTCACGTGGCCGAATGGCTCATTCGTATCAGCCATTCGGTTGCATGGTCCATACGCTCGTCCATTCGGCAATTAAAGTCATGAGTATGCTCCATTTGTATGGTTGGTCCATACTCATGGTCCAGTCGTGCGAATGGGTCATACTCTTGAAATTCTTCTGACTTTCTGACCATTGGCATTTAAACCCTTTTACACTGTTGAATTAACATTATAATCATTTGATCATCTCAGACATGATCATTTTAACTTGAAAAACTTTTGATCACCTCAGACGTGATCCTTTTAACCGATTAGTCACCTAGATGTAACTTAATTGTTATTTGAAAGCACTTATGGTCAGCTCAGACGTGACCTTTTAGATGATAAGGTCCCTTATCAACTTCCATGATATAGTCCGATACTAACCTACAGAATTTGACAAACTTTGTACAGAAATAGAAGAAATAATACTGAAAACTTAAACACATTAAGACATGTTTTTGTATTTTTGTGAGAGTTAATTCCTAAGATTTAGTTCTAAGGAATAAATATTCTAAGAGAGCAGCCACAATCATTTAAACCATACATGGATCAATTCAAGTTGGAATCATACAGGATATTCAAATCATTTAGGACAAGTTATAAAAAAAACAACTTTGATGCTCATTCCTTGTTTTTCATCTGGAGTCATTTAGCAAATTCAGGAAATCATACTAGTACGCTTAGGTCTCCACACTGATTTGAACTTTCAAGAATTGTAGCCACAGTGATTATCAGTATACTGTCCTCTTAAATCCATACATAGACTTTCAACACAGTTTGGTGATCGTTTTCAGGTTTGTTTATTTCAACAAGCATTTGTGGATCCCACACTCATATGGTAATCAACATTCCTCAGGAGAATTTTGAGCGGTCTTAGGGTAGTGTTTAAGAAGCGACTATTCATAGAATTTTCAAAGAGAAGCCAATCCTCAGGTCAGTGCCATCGCACATCAGAGAGGCGGCAAACAGCAATGAGTTCTAGAATATATAGGTTATGCTTATCCTCAGGTCAGTGCCTCCACACAACAGAGAGGCACATAATCTATCTTTTGTTTGAGCAATTTTTCTTCTTTTAGCACAAATCTCACCAACAACCTAGGTTATTAGCTTGATTGTATTTTCATTTTTCATGTGCTTTTGCTCATGCTTTGGTCTTACGCACACTTTTGTGGCGTTTATTTTGCTCGTCACCCCTTATTGGAATCTTGTTGATTGTGTTAACCAGGGATAAGGTGTTTCCACAGCTAGTCAAACATTTTAGTTTAATCTTGAGATCACCAAACGGTCTAGTCATCTATTGTGTTGAATCTACCGCATATCAGCTGCGGTCTAGCAACCTCTAGGTCTACTTTATTTGTGTTACCTTAGTAGTAGCTAGCTTAACTATCATATTTCTTTTTATATTGCTCAGACTACTCAGACTTATACTTGAACTTTGCATCTTTTTCAATTTTGATTTTCAAAGTCCCAAATGGTTTGCACCTATGCACTATCATATTCCACACGTTAAATCGGTATCACATGTACAATATTATTTATTATCGGCTTGCCTCTTCTTTTCCCTCGTTTTTTTAGATATACCTATTCTCCCCCTAAAATACTAAAACCGCTAAGGATTTGCGTTTTAGGATTTTAGTGAGCAAGAACCGACACTAAGTGTAATTAATGAACTAACAGTAAACAAAACAAGAGAATTAACCATACAAAACACTATAATTAAGAAATTTTAAGAGAAACTAGACGCGATGCATCTGACTATACATGGTCATCTTCAGGAATGACCTCACTTTTCTTTTTAACACTATTGACCTCTAACAGATATAGAAAACATGGTTTATCAAAAGCCTTTGTATAGAGGTCAGCGCGTTGAAAATCATTGTTTATTTTTATCACATCGATTAAGTTCTTTTCAAAACAGTCACGTATGAAGTAATATTTGATTCTGATGTGTTTGGTCTTAGGATGTTGGATCGGGTTCTTAGTGACTGTAATCGAAGCAGAGTTATCAACAATATAGGAGTGGAAGTGAAATGCAAACCGTAATCCCGCATTTGCTGTTGAATCCATATGATTTGGGAACAGCAGCTTGCAGCAGCAACGTATTCTGCTTCATAGGTTGACAAAGCACCCGAGGTCTGCTTCTTACACTACCAGTTTACTAATCTTCTCCCAAAGAACTGCCACCCTGCTGATGTAGACTTGTAGTTCATCTTGCAGCCGCCGTAATCCGAGTCACTATACGCTGTAAGTTCATAGTCATCATCATGAGGATACCACAACCCAAGTGTGGGTGTGCCTTTCAGATAACGAAATATCCTTTTGACCCCAATTAGATGGTTCACCTTAGGCTTTGCCTGATATCATGAGCATAAACATGTAGCATACATGATATTTGGTCTTGAGGCAGTGAGATACATGAGAGATCCAATCATCCCTCGGTAGATAGTGGCATCTACTAGATCACCATTCTCATCGGGTGCTACATCATGGTTTGTAGCTAGTGGAGTGCTAGCGGTGGAGGCATTCTCCATGTCAAACCGATTGAGAATATCCCCTACATACTTTGTTTGATGTAAGAAGATTCCATTTGGTGTCTGATCCACCTGTAACCCGAGAAAGAACTTCATCTCCCCCATGGCACTCATCTCAAACTCAGCCTTCATTACTGCTTCAATTCTTTGCATAATTCTTCGTTCTTTGAACCGAAGATTATGTCATCTACATAGATCTGTACTAGCAGTAGATCTCCATCTTTTTCTTTGATAAACAGTGTGCAGTCAATGACTCCCCTGCGAAAACCGTGTTTCACAAGATGAGTTGAAAGTTTCTCATACCAAGCCCGTGGAGCTTGATGAAGCCCGTATAGAGCCTTGTCGAGTTTGTATACTCTATCCCGATGATATGGATCTTCAAATCCCTCGGGTTGACTGACATACACTATTTCTCTGATTTCCCCATGAAGGAATGCACTCTTCATATCAAGTTGATAAACTTTGATTTTCATATAAGATGCATAGGCAAGAAAGATGCGGATGGCTTCCATCCTTGCCACTGGTGCAAATACTTCATTGTAGTCAATACCTTCAACTTGTTGAAAACCCTGAACAACAAGCCGAGCCTTGTTTCTGATGATCACTCCCTGATCATCTTTCTTACATTTCAAGACCCATTTGGTACCAATGACTTTAGCACCTTTAGGTCTATCCACTAGTGTCCATACACCTAACTTCTTAAACTGAAGAAGTTCTTCCTGCATGGCACTAACCCAAGCCTCATCATTTAGTGCTTCAATAACATACTTTGGCTCAAACTGAGACACAAAGCAGCGGTATGCACCGTCGTGAAGGTATCCTTTTTCCATCACGGAAGCATAATCAGCTGAGTACAACTGATTTCTAGTCTGAACCCCTGATCTCACATCTCCTATAATATTATCCAAAGGATGATAGACGTTTAGACGTGAGCTAGGGGTTGTCGGAACAACCACCTTAGAGTCAAGATTATGACCATTTGGTTCTGGATCTGAAGCGATAGGAGTCTGAGGTTCAGAAGGTTCGAAAGCATCACTAGCCAATGCTTGTGAACTTGTGGTAGTTGGAACCTGTACATCCTGGTTGATCTGATTATTTTCTTCATTTTCTTCATCAGAGGAGGAGTCACTCATATCAACTGCTCACCCTGAGTTGGTAGGATCATGACTTGTTGAATCTTGAGATGGTGTGTTCAAGACATCGTACATCATCTTGTTTGCCAACTCGTCTTCTGAAGAAGAAAGAGGTATGTTGAAGGACTTGAAGAATCCATCATAGTCGAAGAAGTAAGCAGACCCTTTTCTAGCAGGTGGTGTGATATATCTCTGAACATCAACATTACACCACACCTCTACTTGACCTGTTGAGTTGTTATAAACTCTATTGTTCGGTATGTTGTATCCTAGAAAGATCCCTTCATCAACCTTCTCACTGAATTTTCCCTTCTGGGTCTTCTTCAGCAGGGTGCACGGAGTGCCAAACGGCTCGAGATATTCCAAGTTAGGTTTACGTCGCTGTAATAACTCGTAGCATGTTTTTCCATGGCGTTTTACTACCAGAACTCGATTGAGAGTATAACATGCATTTTCCACTGCTTCATTCCAAAATTGGATAGGCAGTTTCGAGTCTGCAAGCATTGTCCGTGCCGTCTCTATCAAGTTGCAGTTCTTTCGTTCAGCGACGCTGCTCATCTGAGGGGTATAAGCCAAGGTAAATTGATGCACAATTCCCTTTTCCTTGCAATAGTCCTCCATCCTCTGATTCTTGAACTTGGTTCCGTTGTCTGAGCGCACCTGTCTTACCTTCAGCTTGTATAGGGATTCCAGTGTGGTTACCAATTCCTTGAAAGATTCAAATGTTTCTGATTTGGATTTCAGGAACATTACACAAGAGAACCTTGAGTAGTCATCAGTAACTACATAGCAATACAAGTCGCCTACGATGCTTCTTGTACTGACTGGACCAAACCGATCCATGTGAAGAAGCTCAAGTGGAAGTTCTATAGAATGAACTTTCTTTTCCTTATGAGATTTCTTCCTCTGTTTGCCCTTTTTGCACACAACATAAAAATCCAGGAGTTGGAAGTTTTTAACATTTACTCCTCTCACAAGATCACTCTGGATCAAGTGATTCATTTTCCTCGGATTTATGTGTCCCATTCTCCTATGCCAGGAGATGGATTCCTTCTCAGTAGCTTTGGATAGAAAGCATTAGACTTCACAATCCGTTGTCGAGGCCTTTGAGAGATCCAAGACATAAAGATCATTATATCTTGAAGCTGACATTAAGATCTAATCCTCCGGAATCATGTAGTCCTTCTTTAGAACGTAACACTTCTTGTTGTCAAAAACTACCTTGAATCCTTTATCACAGATTTGAGAAACTGAAAGTAAGTTATTTTGTAATTGTAGAACATAGTTTACCTTATCAAACTTAACTTTCTCATTTCCCACTTCTCCTTGGCCAGTGATGTACTCGCCTTTGTTTCCAGCAAATGAAACATTCCCTCCTTTAATTTGTCTGACATTTGATAAGAGAGCTCCGTTCCCTGTCATGTGCCAGGATGCTCCGCTATCGACAATCCACGTGTTAGTCTCGGAACTATAACGAACACCCTGCACATTCAATGAAAACATTAGATCATGTTAGGAACCCAAGCCTTAACTGGCTTGGGTTTCCCTGAGGCATCACAAATCACAAACTCAACCCACTGACCCTTTGAGGTTAAGGATTTATCAGAATTCTGTGTGTTCTTATTTTTAGGCACTAAGGAGGATTTTTCTTTCCATAATCCAGATTTGTGTAAGGCCTGTTTGTGATAAACGACTGGCTGATGGATTGAACTTTGGGTTCACGATCCCTTTTAGGAGGCGTCACTGAGTTCCTCTTAAAAGATCTAGATGTAGATGCATAAGTTCAACTTTCTTCCTCGGTGTCTTGTAATAAGTACAGTGAAACGCTCTATGACCATACTCTCCACAATTATAGCAGGATCTCCTTTCAACTTTACAGTTTATTTGTTTTGGTGGAGATATACTTGTCTCACGGTCAACCTTAGTGTGTTTGGACTGAGGCACTACTTTCTTAGATGTATGAGTTGGTTTTACAAAATTATTGTTTTACCTGGTTTTACATCTTTAATCTCTTGTTTCCCTAGACTGTAACATGATTCACATGATTGAGTAGATTTTATAGTCTTTTTAGGTTCTTGTTTGACTTTGTTTGACCTTGACTTTAAACTAACTCTTTCGAATTCTTTTTCTAGGTTAATACAAGGCATCTTTCCTATTGCCATGAAGTGGCCTCCTTTTGTTTAGGGTCGGATTCACTTGATTTACTTACTGAATCAGGATCACTAACAAGAGGAGTAGACACCACATGATCCTTGATAGGGTTATTGTTAATTGGTTTACTTTTGGTGTTCATCAAGGACTCAAGTGGTGGTGGAACCAATTTGTATCCCAGTCCCTCCCCATTATTTCTCTCTCTTACTAAGTGTTGGACAATGTGTGATGAGCTTGTCCAACTATGTAGTTTTTGTTTTAATGAATTGACTTCTACTTCTAAAACTACTTTTTGCTTCTTAGCGTCCTCAAGAGAGTTCAGATAGTACCTAATGTCATTTTCTTGGTTAAAGGCAACTACCTCAGTTTCCCTAAGCTGTTTATTTAATAGGTCTATCTTTTCCTTGTAACTGTGCTCGTTTTGTTTCAATACTTTATTTGCTTCTATGCACAGTTCCAGATCCTTCACTAAGCTATCATTATGATCTAATAGCCTTGCAAATTTTGAATCTATAACTTCTCTAAATTTATTACATTCTAAGCAGGCATGATTATTAAATAGTTGGTCAGTAGTACTTACCTGGAATGTTGAAGAAGAATCAGCCGTGAGTGCTGGCTCGGTTGTCTTTGGTTCTGGTGATTCAGATGATAATGCAGATTTTTCTTCTTCAGGCAGGTAGTTGACCACATTCACAGTATCTTCAGAATTTGACATTGCAAGCTCTATTGCTATATCTCCTTCACTTGCAGAATCGTCATCAATATCCTCCACATTAGCTATATTTGATTCTCCTGGTGCGACAAACTGAAAGCTCCAGTCCTGTCCTTCATCTTCATTAGCAGTTAAGGCTTTTGGATCCTTACTTGATGAGTCAGCATTACTAGCTGTGGACTTGTCTTTACGGTTAAATGACGAGAATGGATTTCCATTACCTGTCTTCTTTGGTTTTATGCATTCCCTCTTGAAGTGTCCCTTCTCACATAGTTGAAACATGTAACCTTTGACTTATCAAACCCAAAGGTTGTGTCTTTTGTTGCAACCAGGTTCTGTCCGGTCTTTTTGACAAACTTTTTAGCTCGTCGGACAGCACTTGCCAGAGCCCATATTATGTCCATTCGTTCCAACTCCATTTCATCCACCTGCTCATAATCTTCATCTGCCAAGTGACAGTTACCTATCTTTCCAGCAATTAATCCATCGTAGGATTGAACCACCGCAGCTAAAAGGTCCATATGTTCTCTGGCCACCTCTACAGTTACATTCCCGAGGTTGTCGGTTTTCAACTTTACTGCATTAGCTTCAGGTATTGTATATTGGGTGCTAGACGACCCCGACATTTCTGATCCTGAAGTTGAGGGTTGTGCTGGAACTCCTGCGCTTGAGATGAAGGCGGTTTGTAGTGGTGCTCTAGATGTCTTGACTGAAGGAGTAGCATTGTAGAGTACAGGATTCTGATCGTAGTTTTTCTTTTGGGTTCGATACTTCATCCTAAGCTCTTCTTCTCTCAGTTTCAAAATGAAGTCATTTATGTCTAACATCGAGAGCATTCCATTCTGTCTGAGATTTGAAACAAACGAACCCCATTTTTCTGGTAATCCATCAGCAAAGTTGGATACCTTATCTTCCATCGAAGTAACCACTCCATGAGTGTGCATATCACTCATCAAGTGGTAGAATCTATCGATCACATCATCAAGGCCTTCTTTTCCGATTGAAGAGAAGTTGTCAAACTCCTTCTCAATGTTTTTGCCTTGATAGCCTTCAGAGAAGCCTTCCTGTCATACCTCTTCTCCAACGCATCCCAAAGTTTCTTGGCTTGAGTATACTCCGAGTACTGATGGAAAATATCCTTCGGAATAGACTGAGTAAGCAAGGCGTAGACTTTCTTCTCAGCGTTGTGTTTTACCTTTTGTGCATCCGACATGCCACTTAGAGTAAGTTTTACTCCGTCAGCTCCAACTGGCATGCTGTACCCCGACTCTATTGCCTCCCACAAATTTGTATCTACTCCATTCAAGTAGATTTTGAAACGTTGCTTACATTGTGGATAGTCGTCTAACGTGATAAGCTTCGGGGTTTTGTTATGAATTCCCATTTCATTCTCCAACAGCAGTAGATTCTGAATACGAGTATCTCTACTTGCTGTGTATGTTGAAAACCGGTCCTGCATTTCACTTAACTTTACTATTTAACAAACTGCTTAATTGTGCGAATGAAGATATGAGATTGGGCTTATTCGGGCGACTGAACTAGGCGAATGGTTCAATCGTTCGACTGAACAAATGCGGATGAGTCTGTCGTCCGAATAACCTAATGCGGTTGAGTGGTCCGAATGAAGATCTCAGTTGTACGAATGAGAGTACGAATGAGTTCAATTGTGCGGTTGAAGGATGTGTATGAACTCAGTCATGCGGTTGAACGATGTGTATGAACTCAGTCGTGCGATTGAGCCAATCGGGCGACTGAACCTACTGAAGTTTGATAATTCGTAGGTTAAACTTGTTTTGGCCGTAAAAACTCGAATTTTACCAAACCCTAATAGCCGTATGCCAGAAAAACTATCCTTTTCGATCAGGAAACTTCCAAGACTCCGTTAGACACAAAAAGATTGCGTTTTTGATGCAAAAACACAATTTTGTATCAAAATGATTGAATCAACATGTAATCAAGAGCCTATAGCTCTGATACCACTTGTCAGGATCTGATATTTGACCAAACACCAACTGATTAATGTGTTAAACCAAACCCAATAGTGCAGAATCCTATTTGATTGGCGATCCAATCATTGAGAACGCACATAGACACAATAACAAATTGAATCTAACGTCAAGAATCGATTGAGAATCGATCTATAGCATTCTATGAACTTGGAGTATGAACTTAGAGGCTTCTGGACGGCTAGGGTACGTCTGGAGTCGAAGTGAATTCAATGCCTACGTTTTTCCATGAATTAGGTGGTATTTATAGGTTAGGGTTGCTCATTCGTGCGACTGAACCATTAACATGGTTCATTCGTGCGATTGAGCCATGCGGTTGATCCTTTCGCACAACCGAGTGTTCAGTCGTGCGACTGAGTCAGACGCATGAAGTTGTTCAGGCGTATGAACTATTTAGGCGCATGGACACTCAATTGCATGGCCATTCGGACGCATGACCACTGTTGGGGCGCATGGTCCAGTCGGACGCATGAGAACTTCACTTCACCAACTTTGAATGTATTTAATATTATAACATAATGCATAACACTTCAAACAATCACAAACCTATATAATCAAGTCAATATGCGTTAAACAACTCATTAATAAAACATTAAACATTATAGACACAACCAAACATTTTGTATTTCATTAAGTACCTGTACAATTACAATTACACAATTGTTAGACATATTACATTCAGATCAAGATCTAGGTACATATATGTATCAACAATTTCCTCTAAGTGATCATGTTACTAAATCCCTTGGTGACATGGTCCATTTAGATGTGTGGGGACCCTATAAGGTTCAAATTCGCAAGGGTTTCAGATATTTTTAACTGTTGTCGATGATTTTATGAGGACAGTCTGGGTATTCTTGTTGCATAATAAAGATGTGGTCTTTCATAACATAGAAAGTTTTACAAATCTCTTAAAAATCAATTTGGCAAGTCGGTTAAGATTTTTATGTTAGGATCTGGTATTTGACCAAACACCAACTGATTAACTTGTTAAACCAAACCAAATAGTGCGGAATCCTATTTGATTGGCGATCCAATAAGTGAGAACGCACAAAGAGACATAACGTATTGAATTTAGGAATCGATCTACAGCGTTCTATGAACTTGGAGTACGAACTTAGAGGCTTCTGGATGGCTAGGGTACGTCTGGAGTCGAAGTGAATTCAATGCTTACGTTTTTCCACGAATTAGGTGGTATTTATAGGTTAGGGTTGCTCATTCGTGCGACTGAACCATTAGCATGTTCATTCGTGCGATTGAGCCATGCGGTTGATCCATTCGCACAACTGAGTGTTCAGTCGTGCGACTGAGTCAGACGCATGAAGTTGTTCAGGCGTATGAACTATTTAGGCGCATGGACACTCAGTCGCATGGCCATTCGGACGCATGACCACTGTTGGGGCGCATGGTCCAGTCAGACGCATGAGAACTTCACTTCACCAAGTTTGAATGTATTCAATATTATAACATAATGCATAACACTTCAAACAATCACAAACCTATATAATAAAGTCAATATGCGTTAAACAACTCATTAATGAAAATTAAACATTATAGACATAACCAAACATTTTGTATTTCATTAAGTACCCAATAATTATATAAGTGTAAGACATATTACATTCGGATCAAGATCTAGGAACATATATGTATCAGCATTTTAGAAGTGACAATGGGACCGAGTTTGTAAATATAGATTTACTAATTTTAATTGGAAAAATGGTATTTTACATCAAACCTCTTGTCCCCACACTCTTCAACAAAATGGGATCGCTGAAGAAAACATCGACACTTGTTGAATGTAGCTAGGTCATTACTGTTTGGGAGTGGTGTGCCTCTTAAGTTCTAGTTCGAATGTATTCTAACTGCTGCATACATAATAAACAGGACTCCTTCATTTGTTCTTAATGGTAGATCTCTCTATGAGTTGTTATTTGGTTTTGCACCCTCTCTTTCTCACTTAAAGGTCTTTGAGTGTTTGTGTTTTCATTTTAAATAAATCAAATAAATTTAATAGTAATGCTCAAAAATGTATTAAAAAAAAAGGTTACAAATTATGGAGTTTAGATCAAAAAACTATTCTATTTTCTCGTGATGTAAAATTCTGTGAAACTATTTTCCCTTTGAAAGAAAATAAAGAAATTTTTGAAAACACAACTGAGCTTGGAAATCTTTGTGATTCTTTTAAATTCTTTGATTTAGTTGACTTTACCTCACCCAATGCTCCTTTAAGTAATAAAATCTCCGATGATGATGAGAGGGTGCCACTAGATATTGACGTTACGGTTCAGCAGCCTGTTTAGTAGTCCTCAGGTTGAATGTGAGGTACTTCCTGTGCCACCTCCTGCCCCGGGTGAAGGTACTTGTGAGGTTGAACAGGTGACTAAGGTAAATGACCAAGCTAAACCTTTTGAGGGGTCTATTTCTCCATGTGTTCCATAAGTTTTAGCTAATCTAAAGAGATCTACCAGAAATCTAAACCGCTTTAAAAAACTTCAAGACTTTATCGTAGAGGGTAAGGTTAAATATGGGCTTGAATGTGTTGTGATTTACTCCAATCTTAGTTCTGAAAAATATTGGTTTATCTCTAGCTTAAATAAAAGTATTGAACCATGTAATTACAAGGAGGCTGTCACTGATCCAATGAGTGCTATGAATAATGAGATGGTTTCCTTAAATAAAAAAAATACTTGGGAACTTGTTGACCTTCCTCCAAATAGAACACCTATAGGAAGCAAATGGGTCTACAAAATCAAATACAAATCCATGGGTGAGATTGATAGATATAAAGCGAGGATAGTTGCTAAGGGGTATAGTCAACGTCCGGGAATTGATTTTGATGAGACATTCTCGCCTGTAGTTAAAATGGTTACAATTAGGGTTGTAATCTCTCACTGTTCAATTTGATTGGCCCCCTCTATTAACTTGATGTGTATAATGCGTTCCTATATGCGGATCTAAATGAGATGTCTATATGACTTTACTGGAAGGTTATTTTTCTAAACAAGATACCCGTGTGTTCAAGTTAAAAAAATCATTATATGGCCTAAAACAGGCTCCTCGTATGCGAAATGAAAAAGTTGGTGTTTTTCTAGACTTTGGTTTTACTCAAAATAAAACCGATTACTCCCTATTTGTGAAATCAAATGGTACAAAAAATTCTTGTTTTCTTGGTATATGTGGATGATAATTGTGACCGGGAATTTGGTAGAAGAAATTACTTCTATCAAAGCTGTTTTAAATTCAAAATTCTTAATAAAGATTGGGGTTGCTAAAATATTTATTAGGAATTAAAGTAAATCTGGAAAAGGTATCTGTCTTTCTCAACGAAAATACTGTATTGAGCTATTGGCTGAGTTTGGTTTGTCTGCTTGTAAACATGTCAGTACACCATTATAGCAACATCATACAATTGCTTCCCTTTGTCAACATGACTCCACTGCTTTAAAAAATAAAATTGAGTATCAAAAACTATTAGGGAAACTCATTTCACACTCGTCCTGATATTTCCTACTCAGTTCATTTTTGAGTCAATTCATGCATTGTCCAACTGAATTCATTTAAAACTTGCCCTAAGACTTCTACGTTATCTAAAACTTGCTCCTGGCAGAGGTATTTTGTTTAGTAAATGTGATTCATTTGATCTATGTGTGACATCCGGTAATTTCCGTTACCAAACACCGTTAGTTCCGTTAAGTCTTGTATACACGTGTCGTGAGCACACACTAGTTGTCGTTTAACGTTGGTGACCTAATAATAATGAATAATGTTAATTTGATGTGAATCTAAGTGATTATGTGAATATTGGGTTATGTTTATGTGTTTACACATTTTTAAAAGGTTAATTAGAAAAATTTATCGCGTAACGCGGAAACGTGCCTATTTATTCGTATGTCTTGTGTTTTTATAAAGATAAGATATATAATGAATTTTATAAGTTTATATCTTTATATTATGAAGTTAAAAACACTTTACAAAGAGTTTAAAGCCTAGTTTTTATAAAATACAAATTACAAGGGTTAAAAGGGTAAATATGTAAATTAAAATTTAATAAAACAAACCCAAACCCTAATCCACCCCCCTTCGGCCGCGAACATCCTCCAAACACCCCTCCCATTGCGAAATCAACCAAGAACAAGCAAGGGAACACGAAATTGGATCGATTTCAAGGCATATAACTTGTTGGAATCATCAATTGCAAGTTATAACTCGTTTAAAGGTTAGATTTTTCATGTTTTTGTGAGTGTTTGTTTATGGCCGAACCTTGGAAGTGAAATTGACCCTCATGGGATCGAATTGGATGTTGTTTGGTGATGTCTATATGTTAGTTATGTTGAATACATGTTAGTTAACGTCGATCATGGATGAATTACATGTTGTTAGTGGGTTAATCATGGGTTTTGATTCTAGTCAAACTCTAATTCGATTTTGGGCATGATTATGGGTGAATGATGATTGTTTGATGAGTGTGTGCTGATTAATAAGTTGTATGAATGTTAGGAATCATGAATCTTGCAAGAAATTGATGATTTAGGGTTGATGTTCATAGGTTACTAATAATAGTAAGTTTATTTGCATGAAATGTTGAACTATGGATGTTATGATGTTATGGATGTGTTCATGGTGATAATTAGATGTTAGATTGTTGTTGTGATCATTGGAAATTCAAGAAAACATGTTATAGTTCATACATTACTAAAGATAGTAACTTTTAAGGTATGAATTGATGGGTTATGATGTTTGAATGTGGTTGATCATGTTTAGATGATGATATGAGTTTGAATTGGTATGTTATTGATGAATCCATGAGCATATTGGGTAATTGATAGATTTTGGGATATGCTTTCCCAAAAGGGAAACTTTATTCATGTAAAATGTGATAAATGGTAGTTGGAACCTATCTGGGATGTTAGGAGCATGTTAGTATGATCATGGATGAATTCTAACGTGGTAAGATATGATAACTTGGTTGTTTGTGATGTTGAGATAGTCATGAGTGATATTTGGACATTTGTGATCATGTATGGTTTGGATGTTGTGTAGTAGTAGGACATCATGCTTGGATTGGTAATTGATTGTTGTGATGTTGTGAATGCAATGCATATGCTTAAAGAATATGGTTATGATCATTATACACGCGTGCGGATCTGAGGCCCCTGCTTAGTAGGATTGGCAGGGTTTAGGATGCGAAGTCGTGAGTGGCTTCACATGGCATGTGATGAATGGTTGAACTTTGTGTGACATGTTAGTTGTATTATAACTAATGGATATGTTAATGTCCTAGATTCGCATGACTTGTATAGTGCTTGATTGTATGATGATCTAAGTGATACACCTGGTTGATATAGCATACGTATGATACTATTTGAATGTTAATCATGTATGTTGCATTTTCTCATTGGCTTTATTTGAATTATAACTCATAATGTCACCAACGGGTCAAACGAGTCAACTAGGTCAAACGTGTCTATTTTTCTGGAAGCTTGAGTCTTTGGTTTTGGTATGATTAGGGTTCCATATGTCTTTTATTTACACGTACTTATGTACTCACATGATCTAGGTAACCTTTGAAGGTTGGCTATCCTCTCGTTTCTCAAATAAACCCTAAGTACTCTTTGCATACATCAAGTGAGTTCATGCCCCACTCTTTATCTAATCTCTTTTGGGGGAGATAGCATACTGTATTTATACGAACGCTTTTAATATTTAAGTTGCATATAATATTAATATAGTGCTATTTACCATGGGAAAAGTCCTCACACTTTTGAATTGTTAATATTTAATAGCGGGGAAACTTGGGTAGTACTACTGGGTCTGACGAGCCCCACCTGTGTGACTCGAGGTCAACCGGTGCAATTTGTCCTATTGAACATTGTCACGACATGGTAAGTCGTGACAGGAGGAACAACTATCACAGTCAGCTTCAATTGCGAAATCACTATGTATTAATATTTACTAATAATAGACTAGCTATCTATTACCATACACTGCTTATATATATCACAACTGTTTACATGTTTATTGAACACAAACTCTTGAACTCACCAACCTATGTGTTGACATTTTAGTATGCTTTTCTCAGGTCCTTAGCTTGCTTTCCATAGGAGCACTGCATGGTTCACTGCATTTTAAGACACGATTCTTCAAGACAATTTAACATTTTAACAATTATGGTTTACTCTTGTGGGTTGGCACTTGTTTTGCCGTAGTTATACTTTATTGACTTGGGTTATTTTCAAAACGCTTCCGCATTGTTTAACGTTTGTATTTTGGTTGATTTTGTTTAAATTATGGCATTTAGAGTCGTTCTGAGTAACTATTGACCGTGATCCTGGTTTGTTCACACGCCTCGCGGTAAAACTCCGCAAGTGGATTTTGAGGGTGTGACAGATTGGTATCAGAGCCATTGGTTATAGGGAACTAGGTTGCATACATACTAGACTATAACCGCACACAGTTAATTAGTTACCTATGCCTTACTCTCATTTACTGTATACTCATTGGCATACACGTCACACTCTCTGCAGCATGGCATCGTCTTCAAGAGCTCCGGGTAAACGACCCGAATCACCTACACGATCTGAATCCCCACCTCCCGCACCTGTACTTGATGATGGATTCGATTGGCCCCGACTGGCTTATCCCCGAGAGGAGATTGACTGGGATCAACCATTCGCATTGATGAAGCGTGACCCTCCGCGAGACTGGCGTTCTTATCCTAGGTTTGTTGACCACATCATGTTTAGGGAGCGCGTACCTGTCCTAAAGCCAAGGACTAGGAACAATGCCAATCAGCCCATGCTTTCACTCCCACAAACGGCGCAGTCCAACGAGCAACTGATTGCTGCACTAATGGCTGCACTGGATACTGAACAGCATCGTGTAAGACGACTCACGGGTGATGTCTGTACACTACAGCAAGAGGTGTACAACCTGAGACATCAATTGGATGAACTCAAGGAAGAACACGGGAAGACGCTGAACGGTTGTCACCATATGCAAGATGGTGTTATGGCACTCCAAGGACGCGTGACTGCTCGTGAACAGCGGGACACCATAGCGATAATAGGATTGCCATTTTAGAAGCTCAACTAGCAGCACTTCAGATTGCTATAGCTCCTGCTCCTGCAGCAGACTCTGAGGATGAGGAGGATCCCGAGGAGGGACCCGAGGAAGAGGAACCGGAGGAGATGGAGGATGATAGTGATGGGTCAGACATTGTCGATTGACTTCTTTATATGACTTAGACTACGTAGTGTTTTCTTTTGAAACCTATGTGGGAAGGGTTGTTTCCCCACACGAACGACAAAACTTCAATTTTGACATTGCTAAATACATTGTGACTTATTGCAATTTATTTACTTTGATTATTATTTTGTTATGAATGTTGTGGTTGTGATGATACGTTATTTCTTTCATTTACTGTTTACTACGCTGCAATGAGTTAAATGTGTATGATGTTACTCATTATTGTATTGTGAATATAAAGTGAAAAGAATGGACGCTCGTGGACGTGGACGTGGACATGGTCGTGGACGCGGACGTGGACGTGGCACCGGAGAACAGGGTGGTGGTGCTATTAACATGACTCCCGCAGAATTGGCTGCTCTAATTAATGAGCATGTTCAGGCGGCAGTGGCTGCTGCCCACGCGGGTCAACCAGCAGGTAAACAATGACAGAAAAACAAATCTGATATCCTTTATAACTGTAGGGGATGTTTGATTAATGTGTGTTGTGTTAAAACAGGACCACCAGTGTGTACGTAGAAGTCCTTCATGGACTGTAAACCACACACCTACAGCGGTACAGAGGGTGCTGTAGGGCTAGTACGCTGGTTCGAGAAGACTGAGTCCGTTTTCTCCAAATGTAACTGTCCACCAGCGGATCAAGTAAAGTATGCCACCGGGACTTTGGAGGGTGCAGCTCTGTCTTGGTGGAACGCGCAAGTCCAGATGCTTGGACAAGCGATGGCAAATGGACTCCCCTGGAATGAGTTCAAGGATATGATGATCGAGGAGTACTGTCCTCGAAACGAGGTGCAAAAGTTGGAGATGGAATTCTGGCAGCTCAAGATGAAGGGTTCAGAAATTGAGGCTTACACGACCCGTACTCATGAGTTGGCTACATTATGTCCAGGAATGGTTAATGAGACACATAAGAGAATCGAGCACTACATACGAGGATTGGTGCCTGAAATCCAAAGTATGGTAACAACTTCTAACCCGACTACGATTCAGCAGGCCATCCAAATTGCCCATAAACTTACTGATCAGGCGGTAGAGCAAGGGAGGTTACCCAAACGGGGCGCTGTGGTGAGCGTGCCCGATAACAAAAGGAAGTGGGATGCTCCCAGCAACAGCAATAACAAATCATCATCATCATCGTCTGGCGGTCAACAACAATCCCAACAGCAGCAACAGCCAGTTCAGCAGCAGCAGCGGCGGTTCGATAATAACCGCAATTTCAACCAAACTTCCCCAAATAACCAAGGACCCAGCGGTTATGGCGGCAGACATCCCAAATGTCCATGGTGTAACTGTCACCATGTGGGACGGTGTGATAGCTTCAAGTGTCAACGCTGTGGAAAAATTGGACACGCTGCGAAGGATTGTCGTGGTGAACTAATGAGGAGGCCACAACCATCTCAAGAAACTCCCAAGGGTTGCTTTGAATGTGGTAAAGAAGGGCATTACAAGCGAAACTGCCCACAACTAAGGAGGAACGGAAATGGCACAACAACAACAACAACACCAACAACCACGGTAACAACAACAACAATGGTAACAATAACAACAATGGTGGAAATGGGACTGGAAATGGCGGCAATAAAGATGGAGCCAAAGGAGAGCCTTCGTCATTGGCTCAGGTGAGGCTCTAAATGATCCCACAACTGTTACTGGTAGATTCCCTGTTAATGGTTGTTTTGCTACGGTACTATTTGATACTGGAGTCGATAGGAGTTTTGTGTCCTTAAAGTTCTGTAGTCTTTTAAGCGATATACCCTCTGCTTTAGAATCTAAATACACTGTGGAATTAGCCGACGGTAAGCAAATCCATGTAACGCATATCCTTAAAGACTGTAGGATAGAACTTGCTGGTCATACTTTCGCTATAGATCTCATGCCTATTACGCTGGGGAGTTTTGATGTTGTGATAGGCATGGATTGGCTCTCTAGTAAGCAAGCGGAAGTCATATGTCACGAGAAGATTATACGGATCCCGGTTGGTGATCAAATTCTTACCGTCAAAGGTGATAGGAGTGGTGCTGTGATAGGCATCATCTCGTATATGAAAGCTCAGAAGTTGTTACGAAAGGGCCGCGTGGCTATCCTAGCACTTGTAACCGATAAGCAAAAGGAAGAAAAGAGAATGGAGGATATTCCCGTAGTACGCGACTTTCTGGAGGTGTTCCCAGAAGATCTTCCTGGATTACCACCGCAACGCCAAGTGGAATTCCAGATTGATTGACTCCCGGCGCAGCTCCGATTGCTAGAGCACCTTATCGATTAGCACCAAACGAACTACAAGAGTTGTCGTCACAACTTCAGGAGCTTTTGGATAAAGGCTTTATTCGACCTAGTACATCACCTTGGGGAGCTCCTGTACTCTTTGTTAAGAAGAAGGATGGCACATTCCGGATGTGCATCGATTATCGAGAGTTAAACAAAGTAACAGTCAAGAACCGATACCCTTTACCTCGTATCGACGATTTGTTCGATCAGCTTCAAGGATCAAGCTATTACTCGAAGATTGACTTGAGATCTGGTTATCATCAACTCAGAGTTCGAGTAGAAGACATTCCCAAGACTGCATTTCGTACTCGTTATGGTCATTATGAGTTCTTGGTCATGCCTTTTGGGTTGACTAATGCACCTGCTGTGTTCATGGACCTCATGAACCGCGTGTGCAAACCTTATCTTGATCAGTTTGTCATTGTGTTCATCGATGATATACTGATATACTCTAGGACCAAGGAGGAGCATGAAGAACACTTACGAATGATCTTGGAACTATTGAAAAATGAGCAGTGTATGCTAAATTCTCAAAGTGTGACTTTTGGATAAGAGAGGTACAATTCCTAGGTCATATTGTTAATGAGAAAGGAATACACGTTGATCCTTCCAAAATTGAGGCGATAAAGAATTGGACCACACCCAAAACGCCAAGCGAGATAAGACAATTTCTAGGATTAGCAGGATATTACCGCCGATTCATAGAAGGATTTTCTAAGATCGCACAACCTCTCACAGCCTTGACTCACAAAGGAACGACATACAATGGACTGAGAGTCAAGAATCAGCTTTCCAATTATTAAAACAAAAACTCTGTACTGCCCCGATATTAGCATTACCAGAGGGAACAGATGACTTTGTGGTGTATTGCGATGCATCCATTCAAGGATTGGGTTGTGTCTTGATGCAACGAGACAAGGTGATAGCTTACGCCTCGAGACAACTAAAGGTTCATGAGAAGAACTATACTACCCATGACTTAGAATTGGGTGCAGTAGTTTTTTCCTTAAAGATCTGGAGACATTATTTGTACGGTACCAAGTGCACTATCTACACCGATCACAAGAGTCTTCAACATATCTTTGAGTAAAAAGAGTTGAATATGAGGCAGCGACGTTGGGTGGAACTACTAAATGATTATGATTGCGCAATTAAGTATCATCTGGGAAAGGCGAACGTAGTTGCCGATGCTTTAAGCAGGAAGGAAACAGCTAAACCCCGACGGGTGCGAGCTTTACAGCTTACTATCAGTACCCAACTGCCCGAACAAGTTAAGGAGGCACACAAATAGAAGCTTTAAAGGTGGAAAATATTGGTTCTGAATTGTTAAGGAGAATAGATAAGCAGCTAGTGGTGAAAGAGGATGGAATTCGGTATTTCATGGATAGACTTTGGTGCCTGTTCATGGAAATCTGAGAGATTTAGTTATGAGCGAGGCACACAAATCTAAGTATTCTATACATCCTGGATCCGACAAGATGTATCATGACCTAAAGGCTCACTATTGGTGGCCTAACATGAAAGCGGATGTAGCTATGTACGTAAGCAAGTGTTTGACCTGCTCGAAGGTAAAAGTGGAATATCAAAAACCATCCGGACTATTACAACAACCCGAGATTCCAATGTGGAAATGGGAACAAATCTCCATGGATTTTATTACTAAGCTACCCCGGACTAGTACTGGTTGTGACACGATATGGGTTATTGTGGATCGATTGACAAAGTCTGCTCATTTCCTTGCAATAAAGGAAACCGACAAGATGGAGAAGTTAACTCGCCTGTACCTCAAGGAGATCGTTTCGAGACATGGGGTACCGATCTCAATTATCTCCGACCGTGACGCTCGTTTCACGTCACATTTCTGGCAATCATTGCAGAAATCTTGGGTACACGTCTGGATATGAGTACTGCATATCATCCACAGACGGATGGTCAGAGTGAGCGTACTATACAGACGTTGGAGGATATGCTACGTGCTTGTGTGATTGACTTCGGGAATAACTGGGAAATTCACCTGCCATTGGTGGAGTTTTCTTATAACAACAGTTATCACACTAGTATACAGGCAGCACCTTTCGAGGCGTTGTATGGGAGAAAATGTCAATCACCGGTTTGCTGGGCAGAAATTGGTGATAGTCAGATAACAGGTCCCGAGTTAATTCATGAGACGACTGAGAAAATTATACAGATACGGAACCGTATGGCTGCAGCGCGGACAGGCAAAAGAGTTATGCTGACAAGAGACGGAAACCTTTAGAGTTTCAGGTTGGTGACAAGGTTTTGTTGAAAGTCTCACCATGGAAAGGCGTAGTTCGGTTTGGTAAACGAGGGAAACTAAATCCGAGGTACGTTGGACCATTTGAGATAGTGGAAAGAATAGGTCCAGTAGCCTATCGATTAGCCCTACCTGATTCGCTAAGTGGAATTCATGATGTATTTCACGTGTCAAACTTGAAGAAGTGCATAACTGATGAAACGACGGTCGTGCCACTAGAAGAAATTCAAGTGGATGAACAATTGCGTTTTATTGAGGAACCAGTGGAGGTGATGGACCGTGAGGTGAAAACACTTAAGCAAGCAAGATACCTATTGTTAAAATCCGTTGGAATTCGCGACGTGGACCGGATTCACATGGGAACGGGAAGATCAAATGAAGCTTAAGTACCCTCAACTATTCGAAGGGACGATGCCAGCAGACGAAGGTATTGATTTAAATTTCGGGACGAAATTTCTTTCAACATGGGGATGATGTGACAACTCCTCCAAAACTCACTCGATTTCGATTTCTGTGTGCCAATGCAGTAGACCAGTGATGGAAACCAGTGATGGAACACTCTCACCATGTAACGCAATTTTCGGGACGAAAATTCTTTCAACATGGGGATAATGTGACATCCGGTAAATTTCCGTTACCAAATACCGTTAGTTCCGTTAAGTCTTGTATACACGTGTCATGAGCACACACTAGTTGTCGTTTAACGTTGGTGACCTAATAATAATGAATAATGTTAATTTGATGTGAATCTAAGTGATTATGTGAATATTGGGTTATGTTTATGTGTTTACACATTTTTAAAAGTTAATTAGAAAAATTTATCGCGTAATGCGGAAACGTGCCTATTTATTCGTATGTCTTGTTTTTATAAAGATAATATATATAATGATTTTTATAAGTTTATATCTTTATATTATGAAGTTAAAAACACTTTACAAAGAGTTTAAAGCCTAGTTTTTATAAAATACAAATTACAAGGGTTAAAAGGGTAAATATGTAAATTAAATTTAATAAAACAAACCCAAACCCTAATCCACCCCCCTTCGGCCGCGAACTCCTCCAAACACCCCTCCCATTGCGAAATCAACCAAGAACAAGAAAGGGAACACGAATTGGATCGATTTCAACGCATATAACTTGTTGGAATCATCAACTGCAAGTTATAACTCGTTTAAAGGTTAGATTTTTCATGTTTTTCTGAGTGTTTGTTTATGGCCGACCTTGGAAGTGAAATTGACCCTCATGGGATCGAATTGAATGTTGTTTGGTGATGTCTATATGTTAGTTATTTTGAATACATGTTAGTTAACGTCGATCATGGATGAATTACATGTTGTTAGTGGGTTAATCATGGGTTTTGATTCTAGTCAAACCCTAATTCGATTTTGGGCATGATTATGGGTGAATGATGATTGTTTGATGAATGTGTGGTGATTAATAAGTTGTATGAATGTTAGGAATCATGAATCTTGCAAGAAATTGATGATTTAGGGTTGATGTTCATAGGTTACTAATAATAGTAACGTTATTTGCATGAAATGTTGAACTATGGATGTTGATGTTATGAATGTGTTCATGGTGATAATTAGATGTTAGATTGTTGTTGTGATCATTGGAAATTCAAGAAAACATGTTATAGTTCATACATTACTAAAGATAGTAACTTTAAGGTATGAATTGATGGGTTATGATGTTTGAATGTGGTGATCATGTTTAGATGATATATGAGTTTGAATTGGTATGTTATTGATGAATCATGAGCATATTGGGTAATTGATAGATTTTGGGATATGCTTTCCCAAAAGGGAAACTTTATTCATGTAAAATGTGATAAATGGTAGTTGGAACCTATCTGGGATGTTAGGAGCATGTTAGTATGATCATGGATGAATTCTAACGTGGTAAGATATGATAACTTCGTTGTTTGTGATGTGAGATAGTCATGAGTGATATTTGGACATTTGTGATCATGTATGGTTTGGATGTCGTGTAGTAGTAGGACATCATGCTTGGGATTGGTAATTGATTGTTGTGATGTTGTGAATGCAATGCATATGCTTAAAGAATATGGTTATGATCATTATACACGCGTGCGGATCTGAGGCCCCTACTTAGTAGGATTGGCTGGGTTTAGGATGCGAAGTCGTGAGTGGCTTCACATGGCATGTGATGAATGGTTGAACTTTGTGTGACATGTTAGTTGTATTATAACTATGGATATGTTAATGTTCTAGATTCGCATGACTTGTATAGTACTTGATTGTATGATGATCTAAGTGATACACCTGGTTGATATAGCATACGTATGATACTATTTGAATGTTAATCATGTATGTTGCATGTGCTCATTGGCTTTATTTGAATTATAACTCATAATGTCACCAACGGGTCAAACGGGTCAACTAGGTCAAACGTGTCTATTTTTCTGGAAGCTTGAGTCTTTGGTTTTGGTATGATTAGGGTTCCACATGTCTTTAATTTACACGTACTTATGTACTCACATGATCTAGGTAACCTTTGAAGGTTGGCTATCCTCTCGTTTCTCAAATAAACCCTATGTACTCTTTGCATACATCAGGTGAGTTCATGCCCCACTCTTTATCTAATCTCTTTTGGGGGAGATAGCATACATGTATTTATACGAACGCTTTTAATATTTAAGTTGCGTATAATATTTATAGTGCTATTTACCATGGGAAAAGTCCTCACACTTTTGAATTGTTAATATTTAATAGCGGGGAAACTTGGGTAGTACTACTGGGTCTGACGAGCCCCACCTGTGTGACTCGAGGTCAACAGGGTGCAATTTGTCCTATTGAACATTGTCACGACATGGTAAGTCGTGACAGGAGGCAACAACTATCACAGTCAGCTTCAATTGTGAAATCACTATGTATTAATATTTACTGATAATAGACTAGCTATCTATTACCATACACTGTTTATATATATCACAACTGTTTACATTTTTATTGAACACAAACTCTTGAACTCACCAACCTATGTGTTGACATTTTAGTATGCTTTTCTCAGGTCCTTAGCTTGCTTGCCATAGGAGCACTGCATGGTTCACTGCATTTTAAGACACGATTCTTCAAGACAATTTAACATTTTAACAATTATGGTTTACTCTTGTGGGTTGGCACTTGTTTTGCCGTAGTTATACTTTATTGACTTGGGTTATTTTCAAAACGCTTCCGCATTGTTTAACGTTTGTATTTTGGTTGATTTTGTTTAAATTATGGCATTTAGAGTCGTTCTGAGTAACTATTGACTGTGATCCTGGTTGTTCACACGCCTCGCGGTAAAACTCCACAAGTGGATTTTGAGGGTGTGACACTATGTACCTTTGCTGATTCTGATTGGGGTAATGTCTGGGTTCAAGGAAGTCGGTTACTCGTTTTTGAGTTTCTTTTAGAAAATTCTCTTATTTCCTGGAAGTGTAAAAAATAAAGCACTATTTCTCGATCTTTTGCTGAGGCCGAGCATCGAGCAATGTGTGTTATGACGTGTGAGGTCATGTGGTTCATTCGTGCGATTGAGACATGCAGTTGATTCATTCGCACGACTGTGCGTTCAGTTGTGTGACTGAGTCAGACGCATGAAGTTGTTCAGGCGTATGAACTATTTAGGCGCATGGACACTCAGTCGCATGGCCATTCGGACGCATGACCACTGTTGGGGCGCAAGGTCCAGTCGGACGCATGAGAACTTCACTTCACCAAGTTTGAGTGTATTCAATGTTATAACATTATGCATAACACTTCAAACAATCACAAACCTATATAATCAAGTCAATATGCGTTAAACAACTCATTAGTGAAATATTAAACATTATAAACACAACCAAACATTTGTATTTCATTAAGTACCCGTACAATTGCAATTACACAAGTGTTAGACATATTACATTCAGATCAGGATCTAGGTACATATATGTATCAACAATTTCCTCTAAGTGATCATGTTACTAAATCCCTTGGTGACATGGTCCATTTAGATGTGTGGGGACCCTATAAGGTTCAAATTCGCAAGGGTTTCAGATATATTTTAACTGTTGTCGATGATTTTATGAGGACAGTCTGGGTATTCTTCTTGCATAATAAAGATGTGGTCTTTCATAACATAGAAAGTTTTACAAATCTCTTAAAAATCAATTGGCAAGTCGGTTAAGTTTTTTATGTTAGGATCTGGTATTTGACCAAACACCAATTGATTAACGTGTTAAACCAAACCAAATAGTGCGGAATCCTATTTGATTGGCGATCCAATCAGTGAGAATGCACGTAGAGACAATAACATATTGAATCTAACGTCAAGAATCATTAGGAATCGATCTACAGCGTTCTATGAACTTGGAGTACGAACTTAGAGGCTTCTGGATAGCTAGGGTGCGTCTGGAGTCGAAGTGAATTCAATGCCTACGTTTTTCCACGAATTAGGTGGTATTTATAGGTTAGGGTTGCTCATTCGTGCGACTGAACCATTAACATGGTTCATTCGTGCGATTGAGCCATGCGGTTGATCCTTTCGCACAACTGAGTGTTCAGTCGTGCGACTGAGTCAGACGCATGAAGTTGTTCAGGCGTATGAACTATTTAGGCGCATGGACACTCAGTCGCATGGCCATTCGGACGCATGACCACTGTTGGGACGCATGGTCCAGTCGGACGCATAAGAACTTCACTTCACCAAGTTTGAATGTATTCAATATTATAACATAATGCATAACACTTCAAACAATCACAAACCTATATAATCAAGTCAATATGTGTTAAACAACTCATTAATAAAATATTAAACATTATAGACACAACCAAACATTTTGTATTTCATTAAATACCCAATAATTACATAAGTGTAAGACATATTACATTCAGATCAGGATCTAGGTACATATATGGATCAACAAACTCCCCCTTGGACCTAGATCTATCTATTGTCTAACATCTTTCATGATTTCCTCAAACTTCTTGTACTTAGTTTCTTTGGTGACTCTTGTGTTTATCTCAAAAGCAAAACAGGGTCTTATCACTTTCTGGAACTGTAAAGCTTGTACAATATCCTGTGGGTCGTAGAACAGTGGCCATTTTTATAAAGTATAAACATCTTGTGCTGACAAGTTGGTGAGCCACATTGGGTCAAACACCCTTATGGTTTCCATTGTGCCATTCCTGTTCAAGACTATTACGGCCTCTCCCGTTCTCCAATTGTAGTACCACCATTTGAAGTGTGGAGTGAAGTCCTGTGGCATCTCACGTAGTGGGATCTTTGACATTGTACGTGGTGGACTCCACTTCAGCACTACTCTAGGTTTGCCAGTTATGGCATCAACCTCAGATCTTCTGATGTACCTCGTTGGTTGTTGAGGTTTGAAGTTGACCCATCTGGTATGGTACTCCTTCTTTAGAGCAGCTTCAAACCAGTCTGACATCTTACGAGGGTCAGCATATAGCAAGTTTAACTTTGCTAACTGGTTGAGCTCAAAACCTGGAAGAGTCTTCAGATCGTGTGGAAATATGAAGTACTCTATTCCTTCTCATGTTTAACCGCGTAAACGTTGAGGTCTGCAAAATGTGCCCATGCTATGATCTTGCCTTCCACCTTTTGATGTTTCTTGACCTTATAAAGTTTGGTGTAGACAGTTGACGTTGTAGCTCTGTGTTAGGCTCTGATTTCTTCAAAACATGCTGCCCATTCAGCCTTTTTGATGTTGACTTCAGCGTCTGAGGCTTGGGCCTTCTCCTCATCCTTTTCTGACTCTTGCTCATTTTATCCAGAGTCTCAAAAGTGTCACTGAAAAGAGTTTCTCCTAGATTGGAATGACATTTCCCTCATTGTCAATGTACTCTGGATAGTGTTGTGCAGTGACATCTTCAATCTCGATCTCATCAACATCTTCAAGCTCATCGTCACTCTCCTTTTGCACAGTTGGAGCATCTTCACAATCTCATCAGGATTGAGTCGGAACATTTCAGCCAGTTGCTCACCGGTGAGATCATGAATTATTTCTCCTTCTTCAGGAGTGTAATTCACTGATCTCCTGTATATCAAGAATCATTGTGAGTTGAGTCTTGATCTGTTGGAGGGGAGCAACATCATATTCATCTCCTTGAAAATTAGGATCTGCTTGATTTAAAACATGTAACACATCAATCATTTAGTCAACAAACAGAACAGTAAACATTAATAATAACCATAAACATTAATTACATTTATTAGATACAATATTCAAATACACATAGTTTAAATAACATAAACAACTATGCATTACTCTTGTCTTGAATAGCTAGTGTGTCAGTAGGATCAGCAGAAGATGATGGGGCTCCTTGGTCTTGATTTTTCTTTGTGTGCCTCTCTTGACCTTGAGCTGATGTAGATGCAGCTGCATCTCCTTCTTCATCATCATCATCATGATCGACATTATCACCTGCATCAGTGTCATCCCCTTGATCATCACAGTCATCATCACCATCATCTCCATCACCATCTTGGATCTTTAGGGGCTCATCTTTGGATCCCTTCAGTCTCAGCATAAGCTTCTTGTTCTGGGCCTCTAAATCTTGTATCCTCTGTACTGAGGATGTATGCATCTCTCTCAGCTCTGTGATCTCTTGGCTCTGGGCCTCCATCCTTTGGGCTTGGATGCATTAAGCTCCATCAGCTGATTAAGCTGAGAGGCTCGCTGTTCATCCGTCGCCAGCAGCTTCAGCACTAACCGGTTAAGGTTAGCCAACTGCTCCTCCAACTAGATAGATGGGTAAGCGGATCCAAAAACAGGTGGGACCTGTGAGGAGGTCCTAACTCCATGGGTTGTAGTGGTGGTAGTGGATGTAGAGAAGATTGGGATTGGTATCGATGTGGATGGCTGTGGATGAGCTGTAGTGGTGGTGGATGGGAAGTGTGTATCTGGTGGAGTAGGTGTGGAAGTGGTGTATGAGCTGGTGGTAGTGGTGGGTGGAATGGTGGTAGTGGTGGTAGAGGATGTAGTGGTAGTGGTGGTAGGTGGAATGGTGGTAGCTGTGGTGGTGATAAAGGTGATTCTGCGTTTCTTCCTTTTCAAGCCATGGGGCTGAGCCATCCTTTTCTTCCTCGATCCAGTAGAGGAGGATGCTCCCCCTAGAGTGCGGCCTGGCAGATCAGGAGTATAAGTAGGATCATCAGTAGTCTCTCCCAATCCGCCTGGGCGTTCACCGACCGCCCGAAGCCCTCATTCTGTGGGAACGACTTTACTTCCCACAGACCGAGTCAGATACTCCTCATCTGACTCCTCCTCTTCCTCACCAAGCATGAAATCTTGGTGGAACCCAACAGTCTTTGCTCCCTCTCCAGTGGGGGCAGATGCTGGAGATGGAATATCAGCAGTAGGGCCCCTTTGTTAAGTGGGTCCTTCATCTCCAGCAACCCCTCTATCATCATCGGAGTCATCATCAGGGAGCTGTAGCTACTTTTCTTAGAGTCACTATCAACATGACGCCATTTACGCCTAGCCGGCGCCACGTAGTCTTCCCGGGCTAGATGCCCAAATAATCTCCTCACAGGGGGCTTTACATGCTTCCCACTGTAGACCTTCATCCTGCCCAAGGTGGTATCGTCCATCACCTCGAGTACCACCGCGTCCTCCTTCTCCTTTGGCAAGGAAGGGAGCTTCTGGTCTATAATCATCTGCATAAAGCGAGGGTACATGCAGAAGCCCTCCTTCCCTTTCCCCTCAATGTTCTCCACCAAGTAGGTGAAGATCATTCTGGAGAAGCTGAACGGATGGTTCAGCACCAGTGCAGCATATGCATTCTGGATCTGATCGGACAGCTCATCAAAACCTCCCTTCCAAGACGCTATACACTTAAGCAGAACGTGCGCAAGGTACTTGAACTGGGGACACAGGTTGCTCTTGTTGAGCACCCCTGCATTGATGTCCCTAGCGTACTTGGCCCACAGGAAACAGCCTCGGACAGTAAGGGGGTGTAGTCGTGTGGGGCATTCATCATTGTCCCCAAGCTACAGCACTGTCCCGAGATCATCCTCAGAGATCTCAATGGCCTCTCCAAATATCGAACTACGGATTCGATAAGGCTCTGAGGTTCTATCAACTACAGCGCCTTCCCAGAAGGCGTGCTGAATAAAACGGTACGGTGTGCATGGAGTTGAGATTGCATGAGAGATCCTTGATTGCCTAAGAAACGAGATGATTCCAGCAAAGTTAGGTGCATGTCTGGATGACTGATCCAGATGAGCACGGATATTGTGCTTAGTGCTCATTGTCCACTGACTCGCCATCTGTTACAAAAAGGAACGTTAGTATCCGTTGATTAAGAATATCTTGAATCACTTGGACTTGAAAATATTTCCCTTTTGATCTGTCGTGCGAATGAGACTGTGCGACTGAGATCTAGTCGTGCGAATGAGTAGTGCGACTAGATCTAGTCGTGCGAATGAGTAGTGCGACTTAGATCTAGTCGTGTGAATTATTCCATACGTACGACTGGTCATGCGACTGAGCTCACCCATATGTATACTCAGTCATGTATATCAGTCGTGCACCTGGACTCACATGCATGATTCAGTCGTGCGACTTAGCTGTTCGCACTACTCAGTCGTGCGACTGAAGTTCATCAGCCTGTCCATTCGCATGACAGACTGCTGTTCAATTCAAATTCAAGTTTTGACCAATTCTTATGATTAGACATCGTGTTTTGGTTCATTGGACTCGCAATCATTATACTTAACACCTAATAACATTAATTTCAGTTGATTGCTTGGATTAATTGGGTTATTTTGTCAAACAAGTCTCGGTTCTTGGCTTGGACCGAACTTGTCGATTTTGGAGTCAAATTGAATGAAATATGATTGGATTGAACCGCATTATACCTGTATAGTCAGTGGAAATCGTCAGTGCACAAGAATTAGTGGTATATAATGATCTAATGAAAATTTTGGCAGAGTAACGATAGTTCGTGCGTCTGGGGGCGATTTTAGGGTGGTGAGTGACTGCGACCGACTACCCCACTATTTATACTAGGGTTTCCTACAGTCGTGCGACTGAGCCCAGTCGCACAAGTTGTTCGTGTGACTGACTATCAGTCATGCGACTGGCATAGTCGGTTACCTTCAGTCGTGCGACTAGAGTTGAGTCATGCGACTTGGTCATTCGCCTCCTCTCACGTGGCCGAATGGCTCATTTGTATCAGCCATTCGGTTGCATGGTCCATACGCATGTCCGTTCGGCTATAAAAGGCATGAGTATGATACATTCGTACGGTTGGTCCATACCATGGTCCAGTCGTGCGAATGGGTCATACTCTTGAATTTTTTTTGACTTTATGACCAGTTGACATTTAAACCCTTTTAAACTGTTGAATTATCATTATGATCACTTGATCATCTCAGACATGATCATTTTAACTTGAAAAATTTTTGATCACCTCAGACGTGATCCTTTTAAACAATTCGTCGCCTCAGATGTGACCCAATTGTTGTTTGAAAGCTCTTGTGGTCACCTCAGACATGACCTTTTAGATGATAAGGTCCCTTATCAACTTCCATGACATAGTCCGATACTAACATACTGAATTTGACAAACTTTGACAAACTTTGTACAGAAATAAAAGAAATAATATTGAAAACTTAAACAAAATAAGACATGTTTTTGTGTTTTTGTGAGAGTTAATTCTAAGATGTAGTTCTAAGGAGTAATTATTCTGAGAGAGCAGCCTCAGTCATTTAAACCATACATGGATCAATTTAAGTTGGAATCATACAGGATATTCAAATGATTCAGGACAAGTTATTAAAAACAACTTTGATGCTCTTTCCTTGTTTTTCATCTGGAGTCATTTAGCAAATTTAGGAAATCATACTAGTACTCTTAGGTCCCCACACTGATTTGAACTTTCAAGAATTGTAGCCACAGTGATTGTCAGTATACTTGTCCTCTTAAATCCATACACAGACTTTCAATACAGTTTGGTGATTGTTTCAAGGTTTGTTTATTTCAACAAGCATTTGTGGATCCCACACTTATATGGTAATCAATATTCCTCAGGAGAGTTTTGAGCGGTCTTAGGGTAGTATTCAAGAAGCGACTATTCATAGAATTTTCAAAGAGAAGCCAATCCTCAGGTCAGTGCCATCGCACAATAGAGAGGCGGCAAACAACAATGAGTTCTAGAATATATAGGTTATGCTTATCCTCAGGTCAGTGCCACCACACAGCAGAGAGGCACATAATCTATCTTCTTGTTTTAGCAATTTTTCTTCTTTTAGCACAAATCTCACCGACAACCTAGGTTATCAGTTTGATTGTATTTGCATTTTTCATGTGCTTTTGCTCATGCTTTGGTCTTACGCACACTTTTGTGGCGTTTATTTTGCTCGTCACCCCTTATTGGAATCTTGTTGATTGTGTTAACCAGGGATAAGGTGTTACCCACCCCACAACTAGTCAAACATTTTAGTTTAATCTTGAGATCACCAAAAGGTCTATTCATCTATTGTGTTGAATCTACCGACATATCAACTGTGGTCTAGCAACCTCTAGGTCTACTTTCTTTGTGTTACCTTAGTAGTAGCTAGCTAACTATCATATTTCCTTTTATATTGCTCAGACTACACAGACTTATACTTCAACTTTGCATCTTTTTCAATTTTGATTTTTAAAGTCCTAAATGGTTTGTACGTGTGTACTATCATATTACACACATTAAATTGGCATCACACGTACGATCTTATTTATTATCGGCTTGCCTCTCCTTTTCCCTCATTTTTTTTCTCATACCTATTCTCTCCCTAAATACTAAAACCTCTAAGGATTAGCGTTTTAGGATTTAATGAGCAAGAAAAGACACTAAGTGTAATTAACGAACTAACATTTAACAAAAAACAAGAGAATTAAACTTAAATAACACTAAAATTTAATTTTTTTAAAAGAAACTAAACACGACGCATCGGACTATACATGGTCATCTTCAGGAATGACCTCACTTTTCTTTTTAACGCCATTGACCTCTAACAGATATAGAAAACGTGGTTTGTCAAAAGCCTTTGTATAGAGGTCAGTGCGTTGAAAATCAGTTTTTTATTATCACATCGATTAAATTCTTTTCAAAACAGTCACGTATGAAGTGATATTTGATTCCGATGTGTTTGGTCTTAGGATGTTGGACCGGGTTCTTAGTGACTGCAATCGCAGCAGAGTTATCAACAACTATAGGAGTGGAAGTGAAATGCAAACCGTAATCCCGCATTTGCTGTTGAATCCATATGATTTGGGAACAGCAGCTTGCAGCAGCAATGTATTCGGCTTCACAGGTTGACAAAGCAACCGAGGTCTGCTTGTTACACTGCCAGTTACTAATTTTCTCCCAAAGAACTGACACCCTGCTGATGTAGACTTGTAGTTCATCTTGCAGCCGCCTAATCCGAGTCACTATACGTTGTAAGTTGAAAGTCATCATCATGAGGATACCACAACCCAAGTGTGGGTGTGCCCTTCAGATAACGAAATATCCTTTTGTCTCCAATTAGATGATTCACCTTAGGCTGTGCCTGATATCGTGAGCATAAACATGTAGCATACATGATATCTGGTCTTGAGACAGTGAGATACATGAGAGATCCAATCATCCCTCGGTACATAATGGCATCTACTAGATCACCATTCTCATCGGAGCTACATCATGGTTTGTAGCTAGTGGAGTGCCAGCTGTGGAGGCATTCTCCATGTCAAACCGATTGAGAATATCCCCTACATACTTGGTCTGATGTAAGAAGATTCCATTTGGTGTCTGATCCACCTATACCCGAGAAAGAACTTCATCTCCCCCATGGCACTCATCTCAAACTCCACCTTCATAACTGCTTCGAATTCTTTGCATAATTCTTCGTTCTTTGAACCAAAGATTATGTCATCTACATAGATTTGTACTAGCAGTAGATCTCCATCTTTTTCTTTGATAAACAGTGTGCAGTCAATGACTCCCCTGCGAATCCATGTTTCACAAGATGAGTTGAAAGTTTATCATACCAAGCCCTTGGAGCTTGATGAAGCCCGTATAGAGCCTTGTCGAGTTTGTAGACTCTATCCCGATGATATGGATCCTCAAATCCCTCGGGTTGACTGATGTACACTGTTTCTTTGATCTCACCATGAAGGAATGCACTCTTCACATCAAGTTGATAAGCTTTGATATTCATATAAGATGCATAGGCAAGAAAGATGCGGATGGCTTCCATCCTTGCCACTGGTGCAAATACTTCATTGTAGTCAATACCTTCAACTTGTTGAATCCCTGAACTACAAGTCGAGCCTTGTTTTGATGATCACCCCTTGATCATCTTTCTTGCATTTCAAGACCCATTTGGTGCCAATGACTTTAGCACCTTTAGGTCTATCGACTATGTCCATACACCTAACTTCTTAAACTGAAGAAGTTCTTCTTGCATGGCATTAACCCAAGCCTCATCATTTAGTGCTTCACTGACATACTTTGGTTCAAATTGAGACACAAAGCATTGGTATGCACCATGGTGAAGGTATCCTTTTTCCATCATGGAGGCATAATCAGCTGAGTATAGCTGATTTCTAGTTTGAACCCCTGATCTCACATCTCCTATAATGTTATCCAATGGATGATAGACGTTTAGACGTGATCTAAGAGTTGTTGGAACAACCACCTCAGAGTCAAGATTATGAGTATTTGGTTCTAGGTTGGAGGCAGTAGGAGTAGAGGTTCTGATAATTCTGAAGTATCACTTGCCGGTGCTGGTGAACTTGTGTAAGTCAGAACCTGTACATCCTGGTTGATCTGATCATTTTATTCATTGTCTTCATCACAGGAAGAATCACTCGCATCAACTGCTCCCCTGAGTTGGTAGTATCATGACTTGTTGAATCTTGAGATGGTGTGTTCAAAACATCATACATCATCTTGTTTGCCAACTCGTCTTTTGAAGCGGGAACAGGTATGTGGAACGTCTTGAAGAGTCCATCATAGTCGAAGAAGTAGGCAGGCCCTTTCCAGCAGGTGGTGATATATCTCTGAACATCAACATTACACCACACCTCTACTTGGCCTGTTCAGTTGTTGTAAACTCTCTTGTTCGGTATGTTGTATCCTAGAAAGATCCTTTCATCAACCTTCTCACTGAATTTTCCCTCCTGAGTCTTCTTTAGCAGGGTGCACAGAGCGCTAAACGGCTCGAGATATTCCAAGTTAGGTTTACGTCGCTGTAATAACTCGTAGCATTTTTTTCCATGGCGTTTTACTACCAGAACTCGATTAAGAGTATAACATGCATTTGCCATTGCTTCATTCCAAAATTGGATAGGCAGTTTCGAGTCTACCAGCATTGTCCGTGCCGTCTCTATCAAGCTGCGGTTCTTTCATTCAGCAACACCATTCACTGAGGGGTATAAGCTGAGGTAAATTGATGCACAATTCTTTTCCTTGCAATAGGCCTCCATCCTCTGATTCTTAAACTCGGTTCCGTTGTCTGAGTGCACCTGTCGTACCTTCAGCTTGTATAGGGATTCCAGTGTAGTTACCAAGCCTCCATCCTCTGATTCTTAAACTTGGTTCGTTGTATGAGCGCACCTGTCGTACCTTCAGCTTGTATAGGGATTCCAGTGTAGTTACCAATTCCTTGAAGGTTTCAAATGTTTCTGATTTGGATTTCAGAAACATTACCCAAGAGAACCTTGAGTAGTCATCAGTAACTACATTGCAATACAAGTCGCCAGCGATGCTTCTTGTACTGACTGGACCAAACAGATCCATGTGAAGAAGCTCAAGAGGAAGGTCTATAGAATAACTTTCTTCTCCTTATGAGACTTCTTCGCCTGTTTACCCTTTTTGCATGCAACATAGAAATCCGGGAGTTGGAAGTTTTTGACATTTACTCCCCTCACAAGATCATTCTGGATCAAGTGATTCATTTTCTCTGATTTATGTGTCCCATTCTCCTATGCCAGGAGATGGAGTCCTTCTCAGTAGCTTTGGATAAGAAACATTGGACTTCACTATCCGTTGTGGATGCCTTTGATAGATCCAAGACATAAAGATCATTATATCTTGAAGCTGACATAAGGATCTGGTCCTTCGGGATCATGTATTCCTTATTTAGAACGTAACACTTTTGGTTGTCAAAAACTTCCTTGAATCTTTTATCACAGATTTGAGAGACAGAAAGCAGGTTATTTTGTAATTGTTGGACAAAGTTTACCTTATCAAACTTAACCTTCTCATTTCCCACTTCTCCTTGGGCTGTGATATACCCACCTTTGTTTCCAGCAAATGAAACATGCCCTCCTTTAATTTGTCTGACATTTGATAAGAGAGCTCTGTTCCCTATCATGTGCATGGATGCTTCGCTATCAACAATCCACGTGTTAGTCTCGGAACTATAGTGAACACCCTGCACATTCAATGAAAACATTAGTTCATGTTAGGAACCCAAGCCTTAACTGGCTTGGGTTTCCCTGAGGCATCACATATCACAAACTCAACCCACTGACCCTTTGAGGTTAAGGATTGAGCAGAATTCTGTGTGTTCTTATTTTCAGGCACTGAGGATGTTTTTTCTTTCCATAATCCAGATTTGTGTAAGGCCTGTTTGTGATAAACAGACGACTGGCTGATGGGTTGAACTTTGGGTTCACAATCCCTTTTAGGAGGCGTCACTGAGGTCTTCTTAAAAGATCTAGATGTAGATGCAGAAAGTTCAAATTTCTTCCTTGGTGTCTGGTAATAAGGATAGAGAGACGCTATGTGACCATACTCTCCATAATTATAGCAGGATCTGCTTTCAACTTTACGGTTTATTTGTTTTGATGGAGATGTACCTGTCACACGATCAACCTTATTGTGTTTGGACTGAGCCCTACTTTGTTAGATGTATGAGTTGGTTTTACAAAATTAATTTCTTTACTTGGTTTTACATCTTAATCTCTTGTTTCCTGGACTGTGACATGATGCACATGATTGATTAGATTTTATAGTCTTTTTAGGTTTTTGTTTAACTTTGTTGACCCTAACTTTAAGCTAACTTTAAGCTAACTTTTCCAAATTCTTTTTCCAGGTTAACACAAGGCATCTTTCCTCTTGCCTTTGAAGTGTCCTCCTTTTGTTTAGAATCAGATTCACTTGATTTACTTATGGAATCTGGATCATTTACAAGAGGAGTAGACACCACGTGATCCTTGATGGGGTTATTGTTAATTGGTTTACTTTTGGTGTTCATCAAGGTCTCAGGTGGTGGTGGAACCACTTTGTATCCCAGTCCCTCCCCATTATTTCTCTCTCTTACTAAGTGTTGGACAATGTGTGATGAGCTTGTACAACTATGTAGTTTTTGTTTTAATGAATTGACTTCTACTTCTAAAACTGTTTTTTGCTTCTTAGTGTCCTCAAGAGAGTTCAGATAGTACCTAATGTCATTTGCTTGGTTAAAGGCAACTACCTCAGTTTCCCTAAGCTGTTTATTTAATAGGTCTATCTTTTCCTTGTAATAGTGCTCGTTTTGTTTTAACACTCTATTCGCTTCTGTGCACAATTCCAGATCCTTTACTAAGCTATCATTATGATCTAATAGCCTCGCAAACTTTGAATCTATAACTTCTCAGAATTTATTACATTCTAAGCAAGCATAATTATTAAACAGTTGGTCAGTAGTACTTACCTGGGATGTTGAAGAAGAATCAGCCATGAGTGCTGGCTCGGTTGTCTCTGGTTCTAGTTATTCAGATGATGATGCAGATTTTTCTTTTTCAGGCAGGTAGTTGACCACATTTGCAGTATCTTCAGAATTTGACATCGCGAGCTCTACTGCTATATCTCCTTTACTTGCAGAATCATCATCAATATCCTCCACACTAGCTATATTGGACTCTCCTGGTGAGATGAACCGAAAGCTCCAGTCCTGTCCTTCATCTTCATTAGCAGTTAAGGCTTTTGGATCCTTACTTGATGAGTCAGAATTACTAGCTGTGGCCTTGTCTTGATAGTTAAATGATGAGAAGGGATTTCCATTACCTGTCTTCTTTGGTTTTATACACTCACTCTTGAAGTGTCCCTTCTCACCACAGTTGAAACATGTAACCTTTGACTTATCAAAACAAAGGTTGTGTCTTTTGTTGTAACCAGGTTCTGTCCGGTCTTTTTGACAAACTTTTTAGCTTGTCGGATAGCACTCGCCAGAGCCCACATTATGTCCATACGTTCTAACTCCATTTCATCCACCTGCTCATAATCTTCATCTGCCAGGTGGCAGTTACCTATCTTTCCAGCAACTAATCCATCGTAGGATTGAACCACCGCAGCCAAGAGGTCCATATGTTCTCTGGCCACCTCCATAGTTACATTCCCGAGGTTGTTGGTTTTAAGCTTTACTGCATTAGCTTCAGGTATCATATATTGGGTGCTAGAAGACCTTGACATTTCGGATCCTGAAGTTGAGGGTTGTGCTGGAACTGCTACGCTTGAGATGAAGGTGGTTTGTAGTGGTGCTCCAGATGTCTTGACTGAAGAAGTAGCATTATAGAGTGCAGGATTCTGATTGTAGTTTACCTTTTGGGCTCGATACTTCATCCTAAGCTCCTCTTCTCTTAGTTTCAGAATGAAGTCATTTATATCTAACTTTGAGAGCATTCCATTCTGTCTGAGATTTGAAACAAACGAAGCCCATTTTCTGGTAATCCATCAGCAAAGTTGGATACCTTATCTTCCATCGAAGTAACCACTCCATGAGTGTGCATCTCACTTATCAAGTGGTAGAATCTATCGATCACATCATCAAGGCCTTCTTTTCCCATAGAAGAGAAGTTGTCAAACTCCTTCTTCAAGGCTTTTCCTTTGATAGCCTTCAGAGAAGCATTTGAGCAGTCCGAATGAAGATCTCAGTTCTACGAATGAGGGTACGAATGAGTCCAATCGTGTGGTTGAAGAATGCGAATGAACTCAGTCGTGCGATTGAGCCAATCGTGCGACTGAACCTGCTGAAGTTTGATAATTCGTAGGTTAAACTTGTTTTGGCCACAAAAACACGAATTTTACCAAACCCTGATAGCCGTATGCCGGAAAAACTACACTTTTCGATCAGGAAACGTTTAATACTCTATTAGACACAAAAAGATTGCGTTTTTTATGCAAAAACACTTTTGTTGTGTCAAAAACTATTGAATCAACACGTAATCAAGAGCCAATAGCTCTGATACCACTTGTTAGGATCTGGTATTTGACCAAACACCAACTGATTAACGTGTTAAACCAAACCAAATAGTTCGGAATCCTATTTGATTGGCGATCCAATCAGTGAGAACGCACGTAGAGACATAACGTATTGAATTTAGGAATCGATTTACAGCGTTCTATGAACTTGGAGTACGAACTTAGAGGCTTCTGGATGGCTAGGGTACGTCTGGAGTCGAAGTGAATTCAATGCTTACGTTTTTCCACGAATTAGGTGGTATTTATAGGTTAGGGTTGCTCATTCGTGCGACTGAACCATTAGCATGGTTCATTCGTGCGATTGAGCCATGCGGTTGATCCAACTGAGTGTTCAGTCGTGCGACTGAGTCAGACGCATGAAGTTGTTCAGGCGTATGAACTATTTAGGCGCATGGACACTCAGTCGCAAGGCCATTCGGACGCATGACCACTGTTGGGGCGCATGGTCCAGTCAGACGCATGAGAACTTCACTTCACCAAGTTTGAATGTATTCAATATTATAACATAATGCATAACACTTCAAACAATCACAAACCTATATAATCAAGTCAATATGCGTTAAACAACTCATTAATGAAATATTAAACATTATAGACATAACCAAACATTTTGTATTTCATTAAGTACCCAATAATTACATAAGTGTAAGACATATTACATTCAGATCAAGATCTAGGAACATATATGTATCAGCATTTTAGAAGTGACAACGGGACCGAGTTTGTAAATATAGATTTACTAATTTTAATTGGAAAAATGGTATTTTACATCAAACCTCTTGTCCCCACACTCTTCAACAAAATGGGATCGCTGAAAGAAAACATCGACACTTGTTGAATGTAGCTAGGTCATTACTGTTTGAGAGTGGTGTGCCTCTTAAGTTCTAGTTCGAATGTATTCTAACTGCTGCATACCTAATAAACAGGACCCCTTCATTTGTTCTTAACGGTAGATCTCCCTATGAGTTGTTATTTGGTTTTGCACCCTCTCTTTCTCACTTAAAGGTCTTCGAGTGTTTGTGTTTTCATTTTAAATAAATCAAATAAATTTAATAGTAATGCTCAAAAATGTATTTAAAAAAAAAGGTTACAAATTATGGAGTTTAGATCAAAAAACTATTCTATTTTCTCGTGATGTAAAATTCTATGAAACTATTTTCCCTTTGAAAGAAAATAAAGAAACTTTTGAAAACACAACTGAGCTTGGAAATCTTTGTGATTCTTTTAAATTCTTTGATTTAGTTGACTTTACCTCACCCAATGCTCCTTTAAGTAATAAAATCTCCGATGATGATGAGAGGGTGCCACTAGATATTGACGTTACGGTTCAGCAGCCTGTTAGCAGTCCTCAGGTTGAATGTGAGGTACTTCCTGTGCCACCTCCTGCCCCGAGTGAAGGTATTTGTGAGGTTGAACAGGTGACTGAGGTAAATGACCAGGCTAAACCTTTTGAGGGGTCTATTTCTCCACATGTTCCATCAGTTTTAGCTAATCTAAAGAGATCTACCAGAACTTTAAACCCCTTTAGAAAACTTCAAGACTTTATCGTAGAGGGTAAGGTTAAATATGGGCTTGAACGTGTTGTGATTTACTCCAATCTTAGTTCTGAAAAATATTGGTTTATCTCTAGCTAAATAAAAGTATTGAACCATGTAATTACAAGGAGGTTGTCACTGATCCAATGAGTGCTATGAATAATGAGATGGTTTCCTTAAATAAAAACAATACTTGGGAACTTGTTGACCTTCCTCCAAATAGAACACCTATAGGAAGCAATGGGTCTACAAAATCAAATACAAATCCATGGGTGAGATTGAGAGATATAATGCGAGGATAGTTGCTAAGGGGTATAGTCAACGTGCGGGAATTGATTTTGATGAGACATTCTCGCCTGTAGTTAAAATGGTTACAATTAGGGTTGTAATTTCTCACTGTTCAATTTGATTGGCCCCTCTATTAACTTGATGTGAATAATGCGTTCCTATATGCGGATCTAAATGAGATGTCTATATGACTTTACTGGAAGGTTATTTTTCTAAACAAGATACCCGTGTGTTCAAGTTAAAAAAATCATTATATGGCCTAAAACAGGCTCCTCGTATGCGAAATGAAAAAGTTGGTGTTTTTCTAGACTTTGGTTTTACTCAAAATAAAACCGATTACTCCCTATTTGTGAAATCAAATGGTACAAAAAATTCTTGTTTTCTTGGTATATGTGGATGATAATTTGTGACCGGGAATTTGGTAGAAGAAATTACTTCTATCAAAGTTGTTTTAAATTCAAAATTCTTAATAAAATATTTGGGGTTGCTAAAATATTTATTAGAAATTAAAGTAATTAAATCTGGAAAAGGTATCTGTCTTTCTCAATGAAAATACTGTATTGAGCTATTGGCTGAGTTTGGTTTGTCTGCTTGTAAACATGTCAGTACACCATTAGAGCAACATCATACAATTGCTTCCCTTTGTCAACATGACTCCACTGCTTTAAAAAATAAAATTGAGTATCAAAAACTATTAGGGAAAGTCATTTACTTGTCTCACACTCGTCCTGATATTTCCTACTCAGTTCAATTTTTGAGTCAATTCATGCATTGTCCAACTGAAATTCATTTAAAACTTGCCCTAAGACTTCTACGTTATCTAAAACTTGCTCCTGGCAGAGGTATTTTGTTTAGTAAATGTGATTCATTTGATCTATGTACCTTTGCTGATTCTAATTGGGGTAAATGCCTGGGTTCTAGGAAGTCGGTTACTGGTTTTTGAGTTTCTTTTAGAAAATTCTCTTATTTCCTGGAAGTGTAAAAAATAAAGCACTATTTCTCGATCTTTTGCTGAGGCCGAGCATCGAGCAATGTGTGTTGTGACGTGTGAGGTCATGTGGTTGTGTAATATGCTACAGGAACTAAAAATATTAGTTTCTTTGCCAATTAATCTGTTTTGTGATAACAAAGAAGCTTTATCTATCGCTGCCAATCCTGTTTTCCACGATCGAACAAATTTTTTTGAAATTGGCTTGTTTTTTTTACGAGAAAAATTGTCCTCTGGCTTTATTAAAACGGTCTCCATCTCTTCGGATCAGCAGCCTGTCGACATTTTCACTAAACGTTTGTTCCCTGCTCAACATGATTACCTTTGTTATTCCAGACTTCATATTATGGGGGTTGTTAAATTGTCTAATGTTTGTCTAATTGTTCTAACTCATTTCTTAATGCATTTGTGGTTTTCTTGTTTTGCATATTTTTAATTGTTGATGGGCTGCTGTAAGTGCTACTGGGCTTATTGCTGTTGGACATGGGCTGCTGCTTTTGTTGATGGGCTTCGTCTATTCTTTAAGCTATAAATAAGACGTCAGGGTTGGAGAGGAGAAGCAAGCTTTCATACACACACTTCCTGCTCTCTCATCAGCCTTCTAAATTTCTAAGGTTTCATCATAAAGTTGATTCCCTGTTGTCATTCTACTCATTGGTTTTGATTGTTTGTGTTGATGATCACATTGATGATTTGCTCTTAATTTCATCTCTTGGTTATGCTTGTCTTGTATTGATTCTGATTTTCTATTAAACAATTGGAGATTATAACATGGAACGTATATCAATGCTTTGCTTCTATGTTTGTGACATAGTGTTAGTATATAGAAGGCAAGTCTTGCATCTTATGGAATTAAACTAAGGTTTGAAGATTAATATTTTTAATTTTTATTTGAGGATGAAACTTCAGTCAGGGTGATGGTAAAAAGCTAAGTATAAACAAAGACTTTAAAACAACACGTTGTGTGAGAAACAACACATTCTTAGGTGTAGAAAAGTAAGAGGAGCTCAGGCGGGAATCACCTAAATAACCAGTGGTCAATAGAATTAAAACGACACGTTGTGTGAGAAACAACTTAATAATACCATTTATTAATATACCAACTTTCAAACTCATGTTATACGAAGTGAATAAACTAAGACATTTAGTAAACCAATCGTGTCTATAAAGATCGAATATCATCAACCATCAATGAAATAAAAATTAATGAAAATTTAATAATTATAATACCAAAAAATGAAAATCTAATTATAAAATTATATAAGAGTTGATGCTCAATGCGACGAGAATAATACATGCAATATATTTACTAAATAAAATGGTACAGAGCACAAAAGTTGGCTTGCTTGATTACTAGAAAATAAGAACAAGAACAACCCAGTAGAGTAAAACTCCAATTAAAAATAACAATTCATATACTAACTCTCTCCCTGCCTCTAAACGTAAACATGAATATATAATAAAAACAGAAGCCTAACTAACTACACCACTAACATATTTATCTCATTATATCCATACTACTTAATGAGTTATTGCTTTTGATTGTTTCTTGAAAGTTACCCACTAACCCAGCTAGGTCTGCCCCACAACAATTGGGTCGACTTGTAGATCATTAACATAAAATTATAAAAATATTATACTCAAATTAAAAAGTATAAAATGTTTAATTTCATGATGTAATATAAAAGAAATATATATATATATATCCACCTAGGTGAGTTAGCAGAACCCTTTAATATATTTTATTATATTTTAAAATGTTTATTATTTATTAAACCTCTATACAACTATGCTTAATAATAAGTTTAATACTTTTTATGAATGTCAATACACTTGATATCTAAATAATAATAAAACTTAGTCATGGTTTAATTGATCACCACTACAAGAAGGGAGACTAATAACGGCGACATATGACACCGCTATTAGTGGGGTTTGTCGCCGCTATTAGTAATAGCAACAACATGTCACCGCTAATGAGTCGCCACTATTAACTTTATTAACAGCGACTATGTCGCCGCTATTTGTGTTTGTTAAGAATTCCGGGAAAAGGACTATTAGCGGCATTATTTGTCGCCACTAATAGTCCATTTCTTTTTGTTTTTTTAATTTTCATTTCAAATTACCGAATAAACCTGTATATAAAAATAAACCCGGATTTCCCACTAACATACACATACAAATAATATTAAGAAGTCCACTACGATTGTTAACTAACTAAGTATGCTAATACATTGTTTAACTTCAACATCAAATGTCATTAACACAAACTTAAACTACTTAACCACTATCCTATTCATCTTCCTTGTCCGAATCATCTTCATCAGCTTGTTGTGTAGCTTTTTGAGAGGGAATAAGTTGAGTCATTTGAGACATAAAGTTTGCATTTTGAAACAGACTTGCGATTTAAGCCTACAAAACAAGCATACATTATAAGTTGTATTTTGACAAAGTGTAAATTATAAGATTACACATCCAACTTTAAGTATATCAAGTGTGTTTGTATCATTTTGACCAATCAACCAAAATGTACATATTTCAACTTAAATTTACCCATTTTGACCCGTTTAAGATAAACTAACAATGATACACTTAACTAGGGGTGAGCAAATTCGGTATACCGACCAAAATCGGGTATACCGAACCCGAACCCGAACCCGATCTTCATCGTAAAGTAATACCGATTACTGTACCTAACACATATAATCGGGATTTTGGTTTTTCAGTTTCGGTAACAAGGAAATCGGGAAGGTACCGGAACCGACATTGAATCAAAGTTTTGACTTTTGATTGTCAACTACTTAGTTGGATCTAGAAAGGCTGGTGCAACCAAAACCAAGTCACTTAGAAGATTTTGGTACAACAAATAAAGGACTTCCAAAGCCAAGTGTGGAACTTCTGAAGGAAAAATGAGCTCTTCCGAAGACAAAGTGCAAAACTTACTTGCGAAGGAAAAATTCAACTTCCGAAGACAAAGAACCTACTTCCGAAGTTCAAGACTTAAAAAGAAAGATCTGAAGTCAACTTCCGAAGTACAGAAGTCCTCAAGCCTCGGAAGTATAGAAGCCTCTTTCGAAGTATAAGTGGGTTCGGGGGAACTTGTTCTTCCGAAGCCAACTTACCTTCGGAAAACACTACTATTATCCAGTGGACATAAGTATGGTCTCCCTGACACTCCGTTGCAAATCTCTGAGATACTGCATGGCGTTTTCGCAAAAGCCATGTAGTTGACCATACTTTAATCCAGTATTTATCTTTTTATGTAAGTACAGTTGCCATCTTTAGTTGGTGACAAAAGGTAAGTCATGGACATGTCATGACTACCATATCTTAGATAATACTTTATCTAAGATACCTTAACTTTAGCATTGTAGTATATGCTTTAGTCTTAGGTTTCTAGCTGGTATCAAAGTATATCCGGCTGTAGGATCTAGTATATATAGTTTCTCATTGTAACTCATGTATCATGCTTGTAAGAGTCTTGTAATATCTTGAGTTGAGAAGTAATATATACAAGTACCTTGAAAATTTATTTCTGTGTGTTCCTTTACTACTTATTATATTATTAGAAACTCTTGTAAAAGACTTTACTTCATCTAAGTTGAGTGTTTCTATAAGTGAGTTTGAGAGAAATCCAAGTGTGTAAGTGACAAACCCGATCCTGCAATTGGTATCAGAGCTTTTGGCTCTTGATTGTGAGATCTTACCATCATAATCAACCTGTTTTTCACTCCTCCTTATAGCTCACTCAAAATGGCCCTCAACAAATCTGAAGTAGAGATGGGGACGATGACCAAAGCACCCATCATCACCCCTGAAACTTCAAGTCCTGGAGCAGAAGAATGGAAGGCTTCATCAGGTATCAAGACAGCAAAATGTGGCAATCCATTATCAGTGGCCCGTATAAGCCAAAAGTAGCTGGTGGAAATGGTGCCATGATTGAGAAAGTTGTTGAAGATTATTCTGATAAGGACAAGAAAAAGCTTGACATTGACAAGAATGCTATGACTGTTCTCATGACTGCAATTCCAAACTTTATCATGGTAGGGTTTGAGCATTGCAAGTCTACCAAAGAACTGTTTGATGCGCTTGCTCAAATGTACTCAAACTCAAATGACTCCAAGAAGGACTCACTGAAGCAGCAGTTCGAGAACTTCACCCATGTTGCTGGAGAGACTCTTAGCGAGCATATTTTAGGTACATGGATCTCATTTCTTCCCTTCAATCTGTGGGATTTCTCATGAACTCAGAGACCTTACAAGAAAGTTCATGAGTGCATTACCCAATGAGTGGACATTCTACTATGTCTCTATCAAGAGAACAAAAAATCTGAATACACTCACGATGACCGAACTCTATGGGATCCTTGATGGATACAGTTTGGAAATGGAAAGTAAAGGGGGTCATCAGACAAGCAGACCCTTGAGTCTTCCTGCTAGCAACGCCTTAATGGTTGCTGAAGGCTCAGGAATCTCCCAGCCTCAACAATACCTGACTTACACCCAACAGCCATCTTGTTCTTCTGGGCCATACATCACATTTCCTAAGACTCCAAGGTCTCAACAAGCTCGGCAAAGCTCCTTTCAGGACAGCTATGCTTTTGTCTCAGGAAGTGGACACTCATGATTCAATAATACTGCTTTGATGATCTAGAGTGTTTCAGCCGGATGACGTGGAATACGTGGACATAGTCCAACAAATGGCTCTTCTAACCCACAGAGCAAAGAAGTTCTTTAAGAAAACTGGAAGGCAATTTCCCGGAACCCAATCAACAGCAAATTTGGGTTTGACAAAACCAAGGCCAAATGATACAACTGTAACCAACTTGGTCATTTTGCAAGGGAATGCAAGGCTCCCAAGTCCAACCGGGAACCCCACAAGCCTCCACACATCCTCTACACCAAAGCCCACCGAAAGTCAACTGAAACAGCTGCAATGGCTCAAGAAGTTGACTGGAGCTTCATGGTACAGGATGTGACTCCTGCTCAAGCACTCATGGCCGGAACAGATGAAAATAGGTATATGAACATCTTTGTACTCCTGCCTGTATTGCTAAGGTTAAATTGTATCAGGACTACAATATGGTGATTAAATCTGATATTGAGTCTTTAAATGTTTTGAAATCTACTTTAAAAGGGCTAAATCTGACTACCAAGAAAAATTGAGGAGTTAGAGAAAACTGTGTCCCTATTAAAACATGAACACACAAACTATAAGACTCAGATAAAGGATTTAATATCCAAATTGACTGAGGCTCAAGCCCAGCTTGTCACAGCTGAGGCTCAAGCCAGAAAGTATGCTATTTCCGAGCAAAACTTCCAAGCCATTCTTGCATCATCCTCTCACTCAAAACTTTGTTACCAAAACAAAGGAGGGTTGAGAACCAATGAAATTGCTCCACCATACTCTTATGAGTCTATAAGACAACCAAGGTGTGGTACTGAAGAGCAAGAGGTTCCATTTGCTGACCCACCTTCTCATGAGTCAAAGAATGATGCAACTATGGAGACCATCACAGGGAAGAACCAGTTATGCCCTCCCCTACCAATGATGATCAAACCCTGACCACCAAAGCCAGAAGAAGCAGAGCTAAGGCAACCAGAAAAACTGCCAAGAAAGTGGCTGAGTCCAAGCTAAAGATAGACCCAAAGCAAAAGGGTATATTCATCTCAGCTAGATTCCAGGTGGTTGGTAACTCTGATTCAAGAAAAGGATGTAGTACCAGCAATCCTGTCCTACCAAAGGATCAGAAGTTAAAGGAAAAGTTGCTGATAAAGATAAAAAGAACAAGAAACAACAATCCTCAAATCCCCAAAAGATTAACATTGCATGCATAATGTGTGGTCTGCAAAACCACATGGCCAAAGATTGTTACTACAATCCTGCAAGCACACATTATGCAAATAATGTTAGAAAGGAAGGAGTCAGGGAAGGTTTCTCATTTGGACATATCAAATGGTTCAAGTGATGAAAAAGAAGGAAAGCTTGTTTCTGAAGCAAGGTGCTTTCGGAAGAAGATTCTTCTTTCGAAAGGAAAAAGGCTTCGGAAGCTAAAGCTCAAGACTCAGAAGAACAAAAGAATCCCCTTGAAACCATCCCAGAAGAAGACTGCTTCGGAAGAAAAGGTGGTGAAGGCTTCTTCCAAAAAGAAAGAAGCTTCGGAAGAATGCCAAGCTACAAAAGCTTCAACAAGCTCATCCTCCATGATCAACCAAGGGATGGAATGGAAGATCAAGGAAGATGTTGTAGCCCAAACTTCTTCTTCAAAGACATCCATTGAACCCCCATGCCTAAATTTTTGTTCAATTATGTCATTATCTTTGGAAGAACCCAAGACCAATAAAGCTTGGGTTTCCAATCAAAACTAATCATCTCATCTTATGCAGAGACATTCATATGACAAGAATAACAACATTTGGATTGTAGATAGTGGATGCTCTTCGCATATGACAGGGAACAATCTCTCATTCAACAATTTCAACATTATGATGGAGGTCCTATCCAGTTTGGAGGTGAGGCCGGAGGATATATTTCTGGCAGAGGGAGTATATCCAATGGTAAATTAAAAGTTGACAAAGTTCACTTTGTCAAACAGCTTGAACACAATCTGTTAAGTGTTTCTCAATTCTGTCATCAAAAGCACCAAATGTTTTCACAGAACATGAGTGCATTATCCCCAAACCAGGGATGACAATTCCTCTGGAATTGGTGCTTCTTAGATCTCCCAGGAAAGGGGATATGTACAAGCTTGATATGAACAATGCTTCCCCAATGGGTGAAGTATCATGCTTTCTTTCCAAAGCTGATGGTGATGAGTCAACACTATGGCATAAACGAATGTGTCATGTAAATTTTAAGACAATGAATAAATTGGCTAAAAATAACTTGGTACATGGTTTGCCTAAAAAGGAGTTTTTCTGCAAAGAAAACTGTGTTGCATGCCTGAAAGGGAAACAACACAGGACATCTCATAAATCCAAATGTGTTAACTCTATCACTACTCTATTGCACTTATTGCACATGGATCTTTTTGGTCCCACAAGTATAATGAGCATTGGAAGGAAATCATATTGCCTTGTGATAGTTGATAATTTTACAAGATTCACATGGGTATTCTTTTTAAGAACTAAAAATGAAACTGCTGATACATTAAAATCTTTTATTCTTAAAATAGAAAATCAAATTGATCAAAAGGTTAAAATAATTAGATGTGATCAAGGGACTGAGTTTAAGAACTTCGTTCTTGACACATTCTGTAACTCAAAAGGGATTGCCAGACAATACAGTGCTCCAGAACTCCTCAACAAAATGGTGTTGCTGAGAGGAGGAATAGGACACTTATTGAGGCTGCTCGAACTATGTTAGCTGATTCAAAGCTACCTCTAACATTCTGGGCAGAGGCAGTCAACACTGCATGCTATGTGCAGAACAGAGTTCTTGTAGTTAAGCCCCATGGAAAAACCCCTTATGAGCTATGGAACAAGAGGCCACCGTTCATTGGCTTTCTAAGGTCCTTTGGCAGCAGGTGTACCATACTTAACACGAAGAAAAATTTGGCAAAATTTGCTGAAAAGTCGGATGATGCTATCTTTGTTGGATATTCTTCTAGCTCCAAAGCTTACAGAGTATACAATGTTAAGAATCAACAATTTGAGGAGTCATCTAATATAGTTGTTAATGAGCACACTCCTTGTGTTAGGGGGAATGTACCTGATCACATCTTTGATTTAGAATTGTTTCCAAACTATTCTAAATCCTCTTGTGAGAATTTTTCAGTTGGGATAGGTGCTCAAAATGATGCTGATGATACTGCTAATGATCAACTGTTTGAGTTTCCCAGGCCTAGACCAAATTCTCCAAGTGCTGCAATACACCAGGCTTCCACTATTCACAGATCCGATAGTTTAACTATATCAAGGAATAGTGAAGCTTCAACAAGTGAATCACCTACTGAGCCTCAAAACTCATCAGGTGATCCACCACAACACCAGGCAGAAGGAGGTAGTATTTTGAAGGAACATGCAACTGTTAATACTACTTCACATCCACTATTGATGATGTTTCTCATTCATTCAATCAGTCCTCATTGAATGACTTTGAAAGAGTGTTCCAGTTCCTGAGCAGAATATGTCTAACTTGGATCTATCTCTGCAACTGGAAGTGATTCCTCGTCTTAGGATTCACGACACTCATCCAACTAAGAACATCATAGGGAATGTCTCTGAGGGTGTGAGAACAAGAGGATAGACTCATCAAGGGAATGTTTGCTTGTACTCATGCTTTCTATCTCAAATGGAACCCAAGAAGGTAGAAGATGCCTTGAAAGATAGTAGCTGGCTTGAATCGATGCAAGAGGAGTTGTTTCAATTAAGAGACAGAAGGTATGGAACCTATGTCCGCTACCATCTGGTCAAGTACCTATAGGCACCAAATAGGTTTTCAGAAACAAGAGAGATGATAGAGGCTTGATCATCAAGAATAAGGCAGGACTCATAATTCAAGGATCCACTCAAGAGGAAGGAATCGATTATACTGATGTCTTTGCTCCAGTTGCAAGACTTGAGGCAGTTAGGATCTTCCCTGCTTATGTTGCATCCAAGGACTTCACAGTATACCAACTTGATGTCAAGTGTGCATTTCTATATGGGGATATAGATAGGGAAGTCTATGTATGCCAACCTCCAGGATTTGAAGATCCACAACACCCCAACTATGTGTGCAAATTGGATAAAGCTCTATATGGACTGCACGAAGCACCTAGGCTATGGTATAAGACTTTGTCTCAGTTTCTTTTGAAGAATGGCTACACTAGAGGACCATTGATAAGACTCTCTTCATCAGAAAATCTGGAAAGGACATTTTGCTCGTACAAGTTTATGTTGATGACATCATATTTGGTTCCTCAAATGACCAAATGTGCAAGGACTTTGAGAGCATTATGAAGAAAAAGTTTAAGATGAGCTCCATAGGAAAAATGGACTTTTTCCTTGGAATTCAGGTAAAGCAATTGAAGGAAGGGTTCTTCATTAATCAATCTAAGTATGTCTCTAACATCTTAGAAAGATTTGAGATGAAGGATTGCAAGCCTGACAAGACACCCATACCCAGCAACCATAATCTTTGTCCTGACCTTGAGGGGGAGGATACTGATCAACATCAGTATAGGGCAATTATTGGTTCTCTGATGTATCTAACAACCAGTAGACCTGATATCATGTTTGCTACTTGCATTTGTACAAGATATCAGGCTGCTCCAAAGGTGTCTCACCTAGCTGCTGTTAAGAGAATCCTCAGATACCTCAAAGGAGCACCTAAACTAGGTCTCTGGTGAAATCTTTATGGATACTCTAACAGTGACTATGGAGGCTGCAATATTGACAAGAAATCAACATCAGGAGGATGTCAATTTCTTGGTGGAAGGATCATCTCATGGCAATGCAAGAAACAATCCTGTGTCTCTACATCAACTGCTGAAGCTGAATACATTGTTGCTGCTAGCTGCTGTGCTCAACTACTATGGATTCAAAATTAGATGTTAGACTATGGATTTAACTTTATGAGTACTCCTATCCATATTGACAACAACAGTGCTATCTCCATTACTGAAAATCCAGTGAAGCACTCCAAAACAAAGCATATTGACATCAGGTATCATTTCATTAGAGACGTTCATGAGAAAAATCTAATCAAGTTAATCAAAGTTGATTCAAATGAACAATATGCTGATCTGTTTACCAAAGCTTTTGATGAACAAAGGTTCAAGTATCTTATAACAGCTATTAGGATGATAAACATTGATTAATTTGATCTCTTTTGAAAACCTTTTAATATGTAAGTCTTGTGTCAATACAATTTAAGCCCTGTTACAAGAAATTCTCTCTGAAATTTTCTAAGTGTAAATTCCTTTCGAAGAGAAATTAACCTTCGGAAGACATTCTCATATCTTTCGAAGCAAACTTTCTCAAATGATAACTTTCTTCTCGGAAGAATTTTTGGCCTCGGAAGAAGCGATTGATTGTATATTAGATCTACTTCTGAAACTTACAAATTCTCTATTCGGAAGCATCTCTAACCTTCAGAAGCAAAGTTTTGGCTTCGGAAGTAAGAATTGCCTTCGGAAGACAAGTTACTTTCGGAAATGTTTTACACTCGGAAGAGAGATTTTACTGTGTAACGTAAATTTCTTGGGCCCCACACTGTAAAAAGCAAAGATTTTGTTAATGATGTCGGATTATTTAACTGATTTTAACCTTACCGCCACTGTCATTTCATCCACTAAACCATCACATCACCTTATCCTTACCCCCATTACCGCCTTTCCACAATCTTTTAAATAATCTCGACTACTCAAATTCATTTTCTTACTTGCAAATTTTACTGCCCTAGAAATTTCTCCTCTCCAACTTTACCCCAGCTCAAATCATCCCCATTCACCTTTCCAAATGGCATTCAACCCTCAGCACAACCAAGTCGCACTTCTTGATTCTTCAAGAGATGTTGACTTCTCAGACATCATCTCCTTTCTAACCCAATCTTCTTACTACACCGCTCTGACCGTAAACCCCACAATTTACTCAAACCATATATCTGAATTTTGGGAAAATGGTCAGATTGAAACTCTAAATGGGGTTCGGGTCATTCAATCGAGCATCTGTGGCCAGGAGTTGGTCATTTCTGAACTGATCATCAGGGAGCATCTAGAGCTTCATGATGAGGGCGCCCCAACGGAATTTGCCAAAGTAGATTTGGACAATTCTTTTCTCCAAATGGGATATGGTGAAGACGTTAGCAGATCAACTGTCTACAAATTTAACTTCTCTTACAAATGGAAGTTCCTGCTGCATGTGGTTCTTCACTACTTGTCGAATAAATCTGGGGGATGGGATCAAATCCCATATGAACTTGGGTGCCTAGTTCATGGGTTGGTGAAAAGCCTCCGCTTCAACTATTCAAGATTTATGCTGATTAACCTCATGGGAAATCTTCAAAAGGACATATTCTTCATGTATCCCAGGTTTCTCCAGCACATAATCAACTACGAGCTGGACCAGAGCAAGCTTGTCTGTGCAGCTGTTCTGACTGTTCCTCAAATGAGGCCAACCATCTTCAAGACTTTGAAGAGAATGTCCACCAACTTCACCGGAAGAGATACTGCACTTCTTCCAAGTATGATTGAGCCAATGGCTCCTGGTGACATCCCTGTTAACCCCACAGGTGATGAACCCACACCAGCAACTACCCTCACTTTGCCAAATCTACCTTCTCCAACCATTACCTTTACTTATCAGAGACGTCCCAAACGAACCCTTGTTCAATCTTCTCTGATTGAACAAGCTCCTCATGTTCTACCCAAAAAGGCTAGAGTGGAACAAAGGGCTCCCACTCAGCCTGAGGTCCAACCATCCTTCACAATTGACCTCAATATGGGTCTTGAGTCTCCTCAGTCTCAAACCCATGAGCCCGAAACCCAAGTTGAAAGCCCTCTGGGTGAGTCTCTATACTCCCTGAGCAGCCAAAAAGGGACAGCCCTATCACAGGCTCAATGCCTTTAGACATTGACGAAAGTCCCGAGTCATTAGGTTTCACTTCCATATCCTTTACTGACCTTTTAAATTGGAGCTGATGAAGAGATTATGTCTTTTAAGGGCAATGAAGTTGATCCACATTACCCTCTCAAGGATCAAAAGAGCCCAGAGAGACCTCTTATCTCTAGCCCCCATCAACAAACCTTTACTGAGGTGTCCCACTGATGTGGAGGGAACTCATGTAGATTCAGCTGCCACTACTAAAGGAGTCTCAATGGATCCTCAGGACAGTGGTAACATCACTGAGACTGAATCTACGGCAACCATGCCCTTTGATGACTCTGAAAGAGACATCTTTGAGCAAGGAAAACCAGGGTGCCCAGAAACCATATCTGGTGGTCAGGATGAACATACAAGGTATGTTACCTCATCTCCCCGTGATTCTTCAAAAGAAGATGAGGGAAGAATGCAACTTACCATTCAAGACCTACTTTCTAAAGTCTCAAATCTTGAATCCATGGTTAGGACTTTAGAGGATAGGTCTGCCACTCAGCAACTTGAGATTGAAACTCTCAAGGCCAAACTAGCTGAGAAACAGATTGAGAGGTCTGTTAGGCATGTACCAACTCAGGTCTCCTTGACCTCTTCCTCTAGCTCATCAAGCTCTCAGGATGATGCTACCAAAAAGGGGGAGAGTGTTCAGAGACAAAGTCAAAGACAAGAGGAACCCAAAGTCAAGCTCTCACTTCCTTGAGATCAAAATATCCTGTGCAACAAGCTTCAATTTTCCCTGAGCCTCCTCCAGTTGTCATTCAAGTGGATCAAAGGATGCTCCAAGATCTCAATAGGTTCTTTAACAAGTTCCTATTGGAATCTCTTATAGAACAGCCAAGTCCTGATATGTCTGTGATCTACTTCGGAGCTCAAGAGCTTCGGAGGTTAAATACACCTTCTACACTATTGAGGAAGTTGGTCAACCTAAGGTCCAAGTGGAACCTAAGATTAACTTTGAAGGGGAAACAAGGATTGATGGCCCAACAACTGAAATAGTTAGGACAGATAGTGCATTTTCACAAACTTCCGAAGCACAATTCAAAGCCTCGGAAGAACAATTTCAAACTTCTGAAGCTGAGATTGCTGCTGCGGAAGGACTATTCTCATTATCCGTTGATCTAATAATCACAGATTCAATCCTAGAACTTGCATCTAAGGTTAATAGGGAGGATTTTCTCACCCAACCTTTAGCTCTAACATCAGCATTAACTCCAGCTCCCATCTCTACTACTCAACCTGAATCTTCCATCCAAGAACCCCAAAGTCTAGTACTTCCGAAGACATCAAAGGAAAGAGGAAGATGACTTCGGAAGAGCTTCAGAAGGAAGAAAGGTTGGAGAAACTCAAAAGAAAAGGTAGGCTGACAACTAGAAAACTGCTAGCTGCAAGTACCAAAGCGCTGCAGCCAACCAGGAGGCGGTCAACAACCGAAAAAAGGTAGAGATTATCGATAGACTTGTTAGTCTAGAAGCTGTAACTGAAGATGTACTCCTGCTACCATTAGAGGAGTTAATAGAGCTGGAAAAGGCAACCTTGCTTCTAAAACAGCAAAAAGAAGAAGCTGCAAGGTTGGCCTTAGAAGAAGAAAGGGAGAGGAAAGAAAAAGAAGCTGATCTACAGCTCAGGAGGGAAAGGATAACTTTCCTAACCTCCAGAGGTTTCTCTCAAGAAGAACTATCTCCACATAACAATGATACGATCTTATGGCTCTTCAACAAAGAGCAAGATCAAATGGAGAAAGAGAGAAAGAGAGCTGAAAGCACCACTTCAAGGTAAGAACAAAGAGAGAGACAAATATCTTTTGTCCCTGGTGCTAAAGGCTTTGAGAAGCAGAAATAAGTGAGGTTTTGGTAGCATCAGCCTAGGGGGAGTTTGTTGGATCTAGAAAGGCTGGTGCAACCAAAAGCAAGTCACTTAGAAGATTTTGGTACAACAAATAAAGGACTTCCGAAGCCAAGTGTGGAACTTCCAAAGGAAAAAGGAGCTCTTCCGAAGACAAAGTGCAAAACTTACTTCTGAAGGAAAAATTCCAACTTCCAAAGACAAAGAACCTACTTCCGAAGTTCAAGACTTAGAAAGAAAGATCTGAATTGAACTCCGAAGTATAGAAGTCCTCAAGCCTCGGAAGTATAGAAGCCTCTTCCGAAGTATAAGTGGCTTCGGGGGAACTTGTTCTTCCAAAGCCAACTTACCTCCAGAAAACACTGCTATTATCCAGTGGACATAAGTATGGTCTCCCTGACACTCCGCTACAAATCTTTGAGATACTGCATGGCATTTTCTCAAAAGCCATGTAGTTGACCATACTTTAATCCACTATTTATCTTTTTATGTTAGTATAGTTGCCATCTTTAGTTGGTGACAAAAGGTAAGTCATGGACATGTCATGACTACCATATCTTAGATAATACTTTATCTAAGATACCTTAACTTTAGCATTGTAGTATATGCTTTAGTCTTAGGATTCTAGCTGGTATCAAAGTATATCCGGCTGTAGGATCTAGTATATTAGTTTCTCATTATAACTCATGTATCATGCTTGTAAGAGTCTTGTAATATCTTGAGTTGAGAAGTAATATATACAAGTATCTTGAAAATTTATTTCAGTGTGTTCCTTTACTACTTATTATATTATTATCAACTCTTGTAAAAGACTTTACTTCATCTGAGTTGAGTGTTTCTATAAGTGAGTTTGAGAGAAATCCAAGTGTCTAAGTGACAAACCCGATCCTGCATACTTTGCTTAGTACAAACAAATTACTTGAGCATTTTTAGGTGTGCATGCATGTGAAGATTTCTTTGTTTATTTATGTCCTACTGATTAGTACAACTATTGTATTTGAACATGTTAATGTGCTTGTGCAATTGTTGGCTTTTAAAATAAGTATTGAGCATAGTAGCTGTATTCAATTCTTTTCAACATAAAATCTCCCATTTGTTGACTTTTTAATCAATAAGTTATACGTGATTTGTTTAGTTTGCCTTGTTGGTATAAATATATTGTTTCCCAGCATTTTAAGTACGGAGTTAATAAAATAAAAAATAGATCAAACCTCCATAGAAAAGATAAATAAGAATACTTTAAGACTCAAGTAAATCGTAATAATCAAAATTCAAAACAATGATAGATAAGATAAATATGTCTAAAATCTCCATCGACCGCTCCTATGTTTAGTTGCACCCATTGGCTAGTCTCACTCAACATTTATGTTAATGGTTCTGATTACTCAAAATTTTCTACAAAAAAAGAAGAAAAACTTATAAATATAATAGAACAAATGAGAAAAATAAATAAAAACTATAAACTTAAATAAACTCTTACCTTTTTCAAGGTCGTCAAAGCTTGCAAATTCTTCATCTTCGTTTATTTTTTTGCTTGACCCACGAATCCAATCCTGCGTGCAAATAAGTGCTTCGACAAGTGGGGGTGACAAAGAACTTCTGTACTCTTTCAAAACTCTCCTTCCCGTACTAAATGCCGACTCAGAAGCAACACTTGAAACCAGAATAGCTAATAAATCTATAAGAATAAACACCATAAGTTAAAGAAATTACAAAATTACACAAAAAATCATAAATAAAACACAAGTGTTAAATGTATATATCTTTTGCCACCTTTGCTAAAATTGGGTATTTTGAAGACGAACCTTTCCACGATTGCAGAATATCAAAACCTGTGTAATCTTTCTCCTCCTTATCCTCAAGATACATTTGAAGTTCCGATTTAGTGTTGTACATGGTAAAACCACAATTTGATTTAAAGTCAGATAAAAAACTATTGTCATCGTGTGAAGAAGTTTCAACATTTCTTTGGGCAACCTTATTTGAACTTGTGCTTTCATAAGTTATTTTATATTGCTCATATAGTATCTCAAATTCTTCAGTTATACATTTAAGCGCCGCCTCAACCTTCTTTTTAATATCATGTAATGTCTCATCCTCCTTTTTTTCAGCTGTAAATATACTATTATATCCATATGCGATGGCACGAACTTTCAAACGAGGATCTAGTATAGTCGTAAAATATAAAACTTTACTAAAATTTTTATCCTTCCTCCAATACTTTTCATACTTCTCCTTCATTCTAGAACCCATTGATCTAGTTTCTAGGTCAGGTGAACCTTTTAACTCTTGAAGATGTTTTTCAATCCATTAATTCAATAAAGAACTGATTAGCAACCACCTGTTTCACACGTATATTGTTTAATGGTTAATAACTTAAATATGTTTAAACAAAAATAAAAAGAGTGGTAACTAAGAAAAAATATATAAACCAAATACCTTTGTCGATGCTGAGGCGTTCGTTGTTTTACGGGCAAACAATTCTAAAACTTTTACCATGTGCCTCACGAAGTGCCAATCCGTAATCATAGGAATATCACCCAAATCTTTTGAATAACTAGGATCTATCAAATCATAAGCTTGAAAAGCCTTTTGAAATTTCTCAGCTGTATGCAACATTTCATATGTGGAATTCCATCTAGTAGCGACATCTAAAAACAACATTGCCTTACTTTCAATTCTAACATCTTTAACACAATTTTTAAATGCCTCTAGTCTTTTAGAAGAATATCTAATATATCAAATTGCATTTCATATACGCTCAATTGAGTAGTTATTTTCATGCAACCCATCTTTTACAATCAAGTTGATAATGTGAGCCATGCAACGGATGTGTAAATATCTTCCATCAAACAAGAGATTTTGTAATCTACCTTTAAGAGACATCATGGCTGTATCATTGGATGATGCATTATCAATAGTGCTCGTTAAGACTTGATCAATATCTCAATTTGTAACACCCGGTTATTTATTTATTTTGAAGCTGATGAATGAAGAAAAGAAATAAAGTCTAAAGTCGAGGGACCAAACTCTCCAACGAGAGAAAGTTGGGTATGTGGTGATATTTGCAGGGAGAGGGCAGTCATTACCCTCTCTCCACACCCACATTTTCAGCAAACAAAAGATGAGAAGAGAGAAAGAAGAGACAAAGGGAGAAAAGTTGGTCTGGATTGATTCGAGTGAGAAAAATCGTTGAGAAGCAGGTCAAATCGAAGCTCTTCTTGTTGTGGTCGTTTGTGTGAGTTCTAGGACCCCTCTTTTACACGTTTTTAATGATTTGGAGCCGAAACACATCTGAAAGTTGGGTTTTTGAGTGTGTGTGTGTTTGACCTATTTGTGTATGTCTATGTGTGTATGATTCGTTTGGGTCTTGCTTTTGAGCTTGTGTGTGCTTGAATGGTGTTGTGGTATGCATTCCTAAGGTTTAGGATGGTTGATTTGGGCTTAGAATGGGATTAGATGAGCTTGGAGGTCGACAATGCCAGATTGGGTTGGGATGAACTGCATTCTGCACCAGCTAGGCCTAGGCGACCGAATGGAGGCCATACGGCTGATTGAGGTGCAATTGAGGGTTCATTCGCACAATTGGGGTTCATTCACATGACTGAGAGTTCATTCGCATGATTGGGAGCCCAGTCGCATAAATGCTCATCCGCATTAGTTCCATCCGCCTTAGGTCCATTCGCATAGGACTCATCTGCATGGAGTCCATCCGCATTAGTTTCATTCACACGATTGGGTGTTCATCCGCATAGGTGTTCATCCACATTATTCCATTTGCTTGATGCTCAGTCGCATGGAGGCCATGCGACTGAAGGGTGTCCATGCGCCCGAATAGGGCTGTTGCACCCGAGGAAAAGTGTAGTTTAACTTCTGACTTTCAGGGGAAAGTGCAGATGTAAGTTTTTATGTAAAGGTTCCCGTAAGTTCATGTAAGATGACTCTTGAGGCCTTAGAGAGCATGTTGGGCATGATGATGATGATGTTGCATGATTATGCATGTTATGTATGTATGATGTTGCCCTGTATGATGCTGATGACTGTGTATGATATGTTCCTTATTATGATGTATGTTTATCTTTCCTGTGGCTTTACGTGTTATGTTAATGAACAAAATGAAAGTAGTATCTAACGTAAAGCGAAAGATAATAAAAAAGAGGAACATGAAGTAAGAACGCATGCATTAATGAAAGATGAAAGTAAAGAAAGTCTTGCAAGCATAGTATGTTGGGACACGCCATTAAAATGTGTTAGCCCCACGGTGTGCGGGTTCGCTACCCCGGGAGGATGCACATCGGGGTCTTTCTTTGTGATTGACCATTTGTATAGCCCCATTGCTGCATACCCTAGGTACTGTGATCAGAGGTGCGATGCATCGTTATAGCTGGTCTATGATAGACCTAAGTCCAATACCAGGAATAGCTGGGTATTTCATATAGCAGTGGTACACCTAAACTCTAACCTAGGTACTATGATCAGAGGTGCGATGAATAGTTATAGCTGGTCTATGATAGACCTAGGTCCAGTACCAGGAAATAGCTGGGTAAAGTTTATGGTTGAAAGAAAAGAAAGAAGTAATGATGAAAGAATGAAAGCACGAAAGATTAAAGAAGATAATAATGATATTATCTATGTGTACGTATGTTGTATGATCACATGAAAGTAAAGAACAGTTTTTAGGGAAGAAACGTATGTTTTATTATATAACTAGTTATCACTCAGCAACACTGACTTTGATGTGTTTCTAGTTGGTAGGTAATGATTGCTGAGGATGGCACGAGATGGCTACTTAGCTCTTTTGGGATGGCATCCATTTATATAATGCTTTTGTGATGTAATGCAACAATGTATTTTGTAACTGATTAACGATGTATTATTTTGCAAAAGTTTTTATAATGAAATGAGATGTCATTTTTGAATGTTTCCGCTACAATATTTATGTAAGATAAATGAAAATGTATGTTTTATGTGCAATGATTTACCAGTTGTAAGCATCCTGGGAACGGGGCCCTACAAGTTGGTATCAGAACCAAAGTTTAAGTGAAATGGGTAAATTTTCAAAATAAACTTTAACTTAAACTGAGAATGGGACGGAAAGGGAAGGGATGCCAATCTGTAGCTGCGTGCCATCAGGTATTTTTGTAAAGTTAACCGGTATTATGTGCGCATGTTATGTGCTATGTGTTGTTTGTGGATTTAAATACTGATGTAGACAGGATAGGTAATGCTCGGGGTGTGAAGAGTAAAGTAAGTGGCTAATCACAACTGGCCACTGTAATTAGGGACTTACTATACTTGACATAAATTGAGTTGTTCCCTTGAATGACCGTGTTGGTGTTTGAATCTTTCAGTGTCCGTGTGAATGGCCGGTGGTAGATCTTCAAAAGCCTCTCGTGGAGATGGTCGAGATGGGCTTGGTGCTGAGTCGCGACCCCAGAGAGGAAGACCCAGAGTTGAGAAGGTGGTACCTGAAGAACTAGATACCCCTCATCCGGAGGGTGGCAACGAGAGTGCCAATCTGAGAGCCTCAGTAAAGGAGGCTGTTGTAAAAGAAATCATCAGGTCATGCAAACGATCTTACCGTTTGTAGTGATTGAAGTTATCAAGGCAGTAGGGGAAGGGGAAAGGAAAGAGAGAAATAGATCCTTGGGAGGACGGGAGCAACCAGAGCCTGAAACGGTTCTCTTAGATGATGAAAAAGAGGAGGAGGAAGAAGAGCCCATGCAGGAGGTGACACGAGGCTGTAATTATGGGGCATTTCAACGATGCAAGCCCCCTACTTTCGATGGAAACGACACTGCTGCTGCTGCTCACCGGTAGGTGAGAGAAATGGAGGTTGTATTGAATATCAGCGAGTGTCGGGAGGACCAGAAAGTAAAGTTTGCTACCCATTCTTTTGTGGACTCGGCTCTTGCTGGTGGGACAATATAGTCCAAGCCGAGGGTAGCAGGGCCATTGGGAGAATGAGATGGCCTGAACTGAAAAAGTTAGTGATTGAGGATTTTTGTCCTCACCGGGAAATGGACAAGGTTGAAAGGGAGTTCTTGCAACTGGAGGCGGGAACCATGACCCACCGACAGTACACCATCAAATTCAACGAGATGGCACGTTTGGAGCCGGATCAGGTGACACCTCTGTCTCGAAAGATCAAGAGGTATATTCAGGGTTTGCTAGCGGATATTCACAGGCACATGATTGTCGCCTGACCGAGCACGTTTAGGTCGGCGATAGACTTGGCAGGGAGATTATGTGATGAAAGGGCTGTAGTGGTGGTGGCTGAAGGTGGCAAGAAGAGTGGTGGTGATCGGAACTGGCAGGGGAAGAGGTTTGGTCGGGGTAATGTCTCGATGGTTAACAAGAAGGCACGGGTGAATGACCGTCGTGTGGCCACATCAAGTGCGGGGTCAAAAAGGTGTGGCAAGTGTGGAAGGGAGCATGCGGGAGAATGTACGTTAGGATTTAATGGGTGCTTCAAATGTGGGAAGGCGGGGCATATAGCCAAGGACTGCCGTACGGTCCGGTGCTTTAACTGTGGTGAAGAGCGTCACACGAGTAAGGATTGTAAGAAGCCAATGGCTGAAGGTTCCGGGGGAAAGAAGACGGGAAGTGAAGGACCGAGGGCGAGCACCAGGGCATTCACTATGACACAGGAGGAAGCTAGGACGGACCCTGATGTCATGTCCGGTATGTTTCTGGGGAACCAAACTTTAGCTTCTGTGTTATTTGATTCGGGTGCCAGTAAAAGTTTTATTTCTGCTGCTTTTTGTGCTAAGCTGCCTGTTAGTAGTAGATGTGTTGATGCGCCCTTTGATCTAGAAACTGCCATAGGTAAGTCTACCATGATTTCGGAAATGATAGAGAATTGTGATGTGGAGCTTGATGGTCATAAGTTTCCTCTTAGACCGTTCGTGATAACCTTAGGTGGTTTCAATTTGGTTCTTGGGATGGATTGGTTAGCGGACTCCGAGGAGAACATTGTGTGTCGTAAGAAGATGATTTGTTTGACAGCGCCTGACGGGAGGGAGTTTGGTAACTGTTTATGGGGATCGGGTCACGACGATCCCGAAGGTAATCTCAATGGCGGTGGCGGGAAAGTGTATGAGGCGTGGATGTAGCGCCTACTTGGCTTATGTAAAGGATGTGGATACGCCAACACCACAACTGTTTAACATACCGGTTGTGTGTGACTTTTTGGATGTGTTCCCTGAAGACTTACCGGGAGTGCCACATGACAGAGAGATTGAGTTTCAGATTGATCTGGTACCGGGTGCCTAGCCTATTGCCAAAACACCGTATCGGTTGGCTCCGACTGAGATGAAGGAGTTAATGGAGCAGTTGCAAGAGCTGCTGGATAAGGGGTTCATCAGACCGAGTATCTCTCCTTGGGGTGCTCTGGTCTTGTTTTTAAAGAAGAAAGATGGTAGTATGAGGATGTGTATTGACTACCGCGAGCTGAACAAGCTGACGATGAAGAACCGATACCCCTTACCAAGAATAGATGATTTGTTCGATCAGCTTCAAGGTGCCAGTTGGTTTTCAAGGATAGATCTTCGATCTGGTTACCATCAGTTGAAGGTGAAGGAGTAGGATGTTCCTAAAACAGCTTTCCACACACGCGATGGTCACTACGAGTTTCTTGTAATGTCTTTTGGTTTGACCAATGCCCCAGCTGCTTTTATGGATTTGATGAATCGAGTGTGTCAGCCGATGTTGGATAAACTAGTAATTGTGTTTATTGATGATATCCTGATTTATTCAAAGAATGAAGAGGAGTACGCCGGTCACATCCGAGAGGTTCTGGAGACGCTGAGAAAGGAGAAGTTGTACGCCAAGTTCTCCAAGTGTGCATTTTGGTTGCGCGAAGTTCAGTTCTTGGGTCATGTGGTGAATCCTGACGGGATTATGGTGGACCCGACAAAGGTAGAGGTAGTGATGCAATGGAAGTCTCCTAAGATGCCATCCGAGATTCGTAGCTTCTTGGGTTTGGCGGGCTACTATAAGAGGTTTATCCAAGACTTCTCTAAAATTGCTTCGCCACTGACTAAGTTGACCCAGAAGGATGTAAAGTTTATATGGGGTCAAGCGCAAGAGAAGGCGTTCGAGGAACTAAAGGCGAGGTTGACTCAAGATCCTGTCCTGTCCTTACCCGATGGAAGTGAAGATCTGGTGGTTTGTTCTGATGCTTCCTATTCGGGGTTAGGGTGTGTGTTAATGCAGAGAGAAAAATTTATAGCTTATGCATCCCGACAGATGAAGGTTCATGAGGTCAATTATCCTACTCAAGACTTGGAGCTAGCAACCGTGGTCTTTGCGCTAAAAATTTAAAGGCACTATCTTTACAGGACCAAGTGCACCATTTTCACTGACCACAAGAGCTTGAAGTACTTCATTGAGTAGAAAGATCTGAACATGAGGCAGAGGCAGTGGTTGGAACTTATAAAGGATTATGATTGTGAGATCCATTACCATCCGAGCAAAGCCAACGTGGTGGCTGATGCCCTTAGCCAAAAGGAGAGGCCCGAGCCGATTCGGGTGAAAGCCTATCAGTTGATCATGACCTCATACGTGATGAAGCAAGTTAAAGAGTTTCAAGATGAGGCATTGAAAGAAGATCATCTTAACTCTGAAAGAATGAGAGGTTTGATTGGGGAATTGGGTGAAAACACACTTGGTGTTAAAACCCGATTTGAACGGGTATGGATTCCTCATTTTGGGGATCTACGGGTGAAGATCATGGATGAGGCTCATAAGACTCGATACTCCATTCATCCTGGTGCCACAAAGATGTATCAAGACATGAAGAAGGATTATTGGTGGCCGGGTATGAAACGCGACATGGTGGAGTATGTGAGTAAATGCCTTACTTGTCTATAGGTGAAGACCGAGCATCAGAAGCCATATGTGAAGATCCAACCTTTGGATATGCCGGAATGGAAGTGGGAACACATCACCATGGATTTCATTACGAAGTTGCCGCGTACTCCGAAAGGGTACGATGTTATATGGGTGATTGTTGACCGTTGGACGAAGAGTGCTCACTTCCTACCGATCCACGAGACATATTAATCTGAGAGGTTGGCTGATCTGTTTATCAAGGAAATTGTAGCTCGTCATGGTGTGCCGGTGTCTATTGTGTCTGATCGTGACACTCGGTTTACATCCAAATTCTGGAAGAAAATCCACGATGCTATGGGGACAAGGTTACACATCAGCACGGCTTATTATCCCCAGACTGATGGTTAGTCCGAAAGGACCATTTAGACATTGGAGGACATGCTTTGGGCATGTGTTAATGATTTTGGGGGAAGTTGGGATGACCACTTACCGTTAGCTGAATTCTCATACAACAACAGTTATCATGCCAACATTGGTATGCCACCCTATGAGATGCTATACGGTAGGAGATGCAGAACACCCGTCTGTTGGGGTGATATTGGCCAGAAGGAGTTAGGTAGCGTCGAGGTAATCGAGGCTACGACTGAGAAGCTTGAAAAGATCAAGGCCTTCGTGAAGGAAGCCAAAGATAGACAGAAGTCGTATGTCGATAAACGACGCAGACCGATTGAGTTCCAGGTGGGTGACCGGGTTATGTTGAAGGTCTCACCTTGGAAGGGTATTATTCGTTTCTGAAAGTGGGGCAAGTTGAGCCCGAGGTACATAGGCCCTTTTCAAACCATTGCTCGAGTAGGAGAGGTGGCCTATAGACTGGAATTACCATATGAGTTAAGTGGAATTCACCCGACATTCCACGTATCTCATCTAAGGAAGTGTTTGGCAGACGAAGATATGATTGTTCCATTGGAAGATATCGAAGTAGACAAACGGCTCAACTATGTGGAGCAACCGGTGGCAATCATCGATCGAAAAGAGAAGAGACTAAGAAATAAAGTGGTTCCTCTTGTGCGTGTACAGTGGAAGCACAGGAAGGGATCCGAGTCAACGTGGGAGACTAAGGAAGAAATGAGAACGCATTACCCACATTTGTTCGTGGAATAACAGGTTTCAGGGACGAAACCTATTTAAGGGGGTGGACTTGTAATACCCGATTATTTATTTATTTTGAAGCCGACGAATGAAGAAAAAGAAATAAAGTCCAAAGTCGAGGGACCAAACTCGCCAACGAGATAAAGTTAGGTATGTGGTGATATTTGTAGGGAGAGGACAGCCATTACCCTCTCCCTACACCTACATTTCAGTAAACAAAAGAGGAGAAGAGAAAGAAGAGAAAAGGGGAGAAAAGTTGGTTCAGGTTGATTCGAGTGAGCAAAATCATTGAGAAGTGGGTCAAATCGAAGCTCTTCTCATTGTGGTCGTTTGTGTGAGTTCTAGGACCCCTCTTTTACACATTTTTGAATGGTTAGGGGCTGGAACACATATGAAAATTGGGTTTTTGAGTGTGTGTGTGTGTGTTTGACCCGTTTGTGTATGTGTATGTGTGTGTATGATTCGTTTAGGTCTTGCTTTTGAGCTTGTGTGTGCTTGAATGGTGTGTGGCATGCATTACTAAGGTTTAGGATGGTTGATTTAGGCTTAGAATGGGTTTAGATGAGCTTGGAGGTCGAAAATGCCAGATTGGGTTTGGGATGAACTGCATTTTGCACCAGCTAGGGCTAGGCGATCGAATGGAGGCCATACGGCCGATTGAGGTGCGATTGAGGGTTCATTCGCACGATTGGGATTCATTCGCATGACTGAGAATTCATTCGCATGATTGGGAGCCCAGTCGCATAAATGCTCATCCGTATTAGTTCCATCCGCATTAGGTCCATTCGCATAGGACTCATCTGCATGGAGTCCATCCACATTAGTTTCATTCGCATGATTGGGTGTTCATCCGCATAGGTTTTCATCCGCATTGGTCCATTTTCTTGATGCTCAGTCGCATGAAGGCCATGCGACTGAAGGGTGTCCATGCGCCCGAATAGGGCTGTTGCACCCGAGGAAAAGTGCAGTTTAACTTCTGACTTTCGGGGGAAAGTGCAGATGTAAGTTTTGATGTAAAGGTTCCCGTAAGTTCATGTAGATGACTCTTGAGGCCTTAGAGAGCATGTTGGGCATGATGATGATGATGTTGCATGATTATGCATGTTATGTATGTATGATGTTGCCCTGTATGATGCCGATGACTGTGTATGATATGTTCCTTATTATGATGTATGTTTATCTTTCCTGTGGCTTTACGTGTTATGTTAATGAACGAATGAATGTAGTATGTAACGTAAAGCGAAAGATAATGAAAAAGAGGAACATGAAGTAAGAATGCATGCATTAATGAAAGATGAAAGTAAAGAAAGTCTTGCAAGCATAGTATGTCCGGACACGCCATTAAAATGTGTTAGCCTAACGGTGTGCGGGTTCGCTACCCGGGAGGATGCACATCGGGGTCTTTCTTTGTGATTGACAATTTGTATAGCCCCATTGCTGCATACCCTAGGTACTGTGATCAGAGGTGCGATGCTCCGTTATAGCTGGTCTATGATAGACCTAGGTCCAGTACCAGGAATAGCTGGGTATTGCATATAGCAGTGGTACACCTAAACTCTACCCCAGGTACTGTGATCAGAGGTGCGATGCACCGTTATAGCTGGTCTATGATAGACCCAGGTCCAGTACCAGGAAATAGCTGGGTAAAGTTTATGGTTGAAGGAAAAGAAAGAAGTAATGATGAAAGAATGAAAGCATAAAAGATTAAAAAAGATAATAATGATATTATCTATGTGTACGTATGTTGTATGATCACATGAAGTAAAGAACAGTTTTAACGAAAGAAAAGTATGTTTTATTATAAAACTAGTTATCACTCAGCAACACTGACTTTGATGTGTTTCCAGTTGGCAGGTAATGATTGCTGAGGATGACACGAGGTGGCTACTCAGCTCTTTTGGGATGACATCCATTTATATAATGCTTTTGTGATGTAATGCAACAATGTATTTTGTAATTGATTAACGATGTATTATTTTGCAAAAGTTTTTATAATGAAATGGGATGTCATTTTTGAATGTTTCTGCTGCAATATTTATGTAATATAAATGAAAATGTATATTTTATGTGCAATGATTTACCAGCTGTAAGCGTCCCGGGAACGGGGCCTTACAAAATCATTTAAACATTGAAGTAATATTCTAGCAATTTCTTCCCCTTTGTGGTTGAATATCGGCTTAAAATTTATAATCCGTTTGTGTAATACCCAGTCATCATCAATGAAGTGTGCTGTGACACACATGTAGTTTATTCTCTGAATAGATGTCCATGTGTCAGTGGTTAGACATACTTTGGCTTTACTCCTTGTAAAAAAATCCTTCAACTTTCCCTTTTCCTTTAAATAGATCTCGGCACAATCCCTTGAAATTGTAGACTTGCTCATTATTTTGTAATGCTTAGTGACTTTAAACAAATAAAATTAAGTATAGTTTATAGCTATAACAAAAATAGAATACCTACTTGGTATCTTAAAATTCAGACATATGGTTTCCATGAGTCTCCTAAAACCCTCGTGCTCCACTGTTGTAAACGGGATCTCATCTAGTATGATCATCACAGCAATAGCATATCTATTGTTTTCAGCACTAAATTTCCATGTTTTAATTTCACTAGTTCTGGCACCAACATTATCATTCTTTTTCAGAAATATGTTTGTTTGACCCTTCAACCTTGAAGGATGTTTCTTGCATGTTTCAAGATGTTTTTTCAGTCCGGTTGTTCCACTAGTTTTTGGGTGTGCAGCTATACAAATTGAACAATGAATACATCTTGCCTTTATATTCCCATCCTCATCGGTAAACTTTTCAAATTCTGCCCAATATGGAGAACGACCCGCTTTACTTTTCTTTTTTTCAGGTTTGTTTTTAACACGCTTTGATTTTCGTTTCTCTACTTTGTCAGATTCATCGCTTGATAGTTGCTCAACGTTCATAGGGTCCATCTATTCATAATTAACAAATAACAATCAATTAAGTTACAATTCCAAATTAAGTAAAAAAACAAATATATTGTAAGAAGCTAATTAAAATTCTGATTATTGTTTAATGAGCCATGGTTTATGATTCTGAAACGACCCACCTTTGTTTTACTAGGTTTGTAAATAGTGTAATCGTTGAGTTCTTGAAAAATTTAAATCTTGAAATGATGGTGGTGATGTTAGAAAGTTGTTATTGCAAATATTATAAAGATATTGGAGCATTATGTTTCAATCGTAATAGGTTAGTACACAACCATTTAAAATAGTTAAAGCAAAGTGTTTGAAAAACTAACCTTACGAGAATTGTTATATGATAAACAAGTTGATGATGAAGGTGAAGAAAAGCAGTAGCAGCAATAATTTAATTGTGAAGGTTTGAGAATTGTAATTGTTATTACTTTCACAATTCATTTGCCGTCAAAAGTCAAAAGCAACATCCATATTTAAATGTAATTTCCATAATCTCGTTCGACAATTTTTAGGTTTTTTTTTTTTAAATTGGGTCGGTTTTTATAAGTCGGGTTCCCTATAATTTTCCCGATCCCGATCCCAAACCCGATTACAACATAAATCCATTACTGAATACATATACATACCGTTCTAATTAGTTCGGGACTACACTAATAATCGGTTTGGGAATCGGTATTAAGTCGGTTCTACCGATTTGTGACCACCCCTACACTTAACACCTTCAAGTTTAAGCACTTAAAGTTTATTTTTACCCATTTTGACCCGTTTTAAGTCAAACTAATGTGGTTTTAACTATATCAAGTATGTTTGTATCATTTTGACCCATTTCAACCAAAATGTACATAATTCAACTTAAATATACCCAATTTGACCCGTATAAGATAAACCAACAATGATACACTTAACACCTTTAAGTTTAAGCAATTAAAGTTTATTTTTACCCATTTTGGCCCTTTCAACTTATATAACTTTAATACCTCTGAAAGTGTCTGTGGTATTTGTTCCTGCTCATGGACAAACGAACTCGACCCTGCAAATGAAGACGGTTTACGCCCAATCCCTCTAATATGTCCGCGGCATTCTCCCAAAACCGACTCAAAATATTCGACCTCATTCGGCGTTGATTAACAATTTTCTTCGTTTTGGGATTGACATAGCTCATCAAACCGTCCCTTGAGCTGATTTTATATTAATTAACAAAAAGTGATTTTATATATATATATATATATACACACACACAAAAAAGTCCCATATTTAATATTTCAAAACTCTACTTTATATAAAACTTACATATTGTTGCTCTACTATCTCCGTATCAAAGGTCCCATCTTTACTTGCATGAGCATTCTGAAACGCCTCAAGTATGCTCTTATTTTATTTAACATTTACATATATATATATATATGTATGTATGTATATATATATATATATATATATATATATATATATATATATTACATAAATACTTGTATACAATACACATACAAATAATTAAAACATTACATTCTTGTAATAATAACTACTATACGAGGCAATCCTCCACGATTAGTGTATTGTTGTTGTTGTCGGTTTGCTTTGTTTGATGACGAGGCTTTTATGTGTCCATCATTTAAGAAAAATCAATTGTTTTCCTTCAATATTCATGATTCATTCCCCTTGGAGGGTTGAGCCTTGCTTGTTCCACATCTTCATATCCTCCAACACGCTGAAAGTGTATTTTTGCATTGTTTTTCGATCTCTGAATCGTTTGAGATACACAGAACGAATGCCACCCTCAATATGAACGTGTTCACGATCTCGCAAAATCTTATAAAAATCAAAGCGTCACTACATTTAAGTTAAAAAAATGAAGTTAGTTAAATAAATACCGAGAAATAAACATAAAACATATAAAAGTTACCGCTATATGCTCCTCCAATGCATTTTTCTGAACATCTAAAAGATTAGTCCATGAACGTACCATAAAAGGATAATTAGCCTCCATATATATCCCCACCTCACGAACAAACATATAATTAAGTTCACCGACCGGGATATACGTGGCAGCTCTGTCAAAAGGAAGAGATAAAGGTCCCCCTTTTTCTCTAACTCCTACTACAACTTTTTATTTTTTGCCTTCGCTATTCATAATAAAAAATCAATACTTACAATATATATCAATAATAATTAAATAAACAAGAATATATAATACTACCATCTAACTGATGGCTTTCGGGCCCGCCAAAAGGAGGAAGTGGTGGATCCCCCTTCCATCACCTTCATGGCTCATTACATCAACCATGAGGTATACCAAAAAAATCCAAAAAGATATCATGTAAGCAAAAACTATAAGATATACAAATTACAAGAATAAAGTTATTAACTACAACATGAAAATACAAACAAAGTTTTATATGAAATATATACATATAAAAATTGTAACAAATCTTTTAATCCGAGTCTCCCTCATATACTCCAGTCTTGTTGTTAGACCCCTCAGTGTCATAATCAAAATTCTTTTTATCATAATCACCCTCGTCCTCAGACATCACATTAGTAGTAACATTTGATGGATTAACTTCACTTGCAGTCTCTTCATCGACTACGTAAGTAGGAATAATTTGAAATATTGGGTGAAGTCAATGAAAAGTACACTGTTAGATGAAGAATAATTATGAACGACATCAAGATTTTCTGTTAAGTCATTATCAATATTTGAATGTTCTCCATGACGCAATCATTGGATGGCGGCCGATCTCAAATTTTACGATGATTAACATTCTTGACGACCCACCACTTATTATTGTTTTGGTTTCTCCGAGAAGGTTCTCGGATGTAGAACACTTGTTTAGCTTGGGAAGCAAATATGAGTTGACTGTCTTTGTCCCAGTTGCCTTCGGTGTTGATATCGGTGATATTATTGTTGTATGAAACACCCCTTCGAGTATCAAACCATTTGCAACAAAATAGGACTGTGGAATACCCGTTTGCATAACACAACTTAATAATCTTTAACTTGCCATAATATTTCTCACCATTCTCACCCTCCACTAAAACACCGGAGTTTTGTGTTGTGTGTTACGCGTCACGTGCAAGTACCATAAAACTAACACCGTTGACTATGCAAGCAGTGTAATTATAGGCTTTTACGTCCGCACCCATTGAAAGAGCATACAACTCTGAGTGAAAATTTGGAGAATTTTGTACTTTCATCGAATAAACCTAAGCAAATAATGTGTTATATATAAATTAGCTAACAAATATAGATTTGAATTCTTGTTAGAAAGCGAAGAGAATTTTGTACACGGATTACCTTTTCGAGAAATCATGATGGGAATTTGGTTATGACATCCTCATATGGTCTTTCAGATTTGAATTCGCTATATTGTTGACAAATATATATAAAAAGTAAGGAACAAAATATATTTAACTAATTATAAAAACTTAAAGATAGAAACTCTTACTTCATATAGTCTCTAACTTCTTGACAACTATCAAGGAAAAACCATTCTAACTTTAGTTTTTCGCTTAGAGAAAGATATTTTATCTTTTTTGTGCTAGCCGGATGACATTTTCACTCAAATACATATATCTTTCTTTTTTGATAATTATATCTTCATTTCCATCAGGGCGATTGAATTGAGTCTCAACATCTTGAATGTACCTCGAACAAAATGATAGAGCTTCTTCAGCAACATAACCTTCAGCTATACAACCTTCTCGTCTTGCCTTGTTTTGATATAATTTTTTAGTTTTTCCATATACCTTTCAAACGGATACATCCATCTCATACACATTGGACCACCACGAATCGCTTCATCAGGTAAATGCAAAACTAAATGAACCATAATGTCAAAAAATGCTAGAGGATAGATCAAATCTAACTTGCATAATATTATAAGAATTGCTTTCTTAGCTTTCTTCCTGTCATCTATTAATAGTGTTCTGGAGCAAATTTGCTTAAAAATGTACACAGATTAATTATTGGTGTATAAGATTTCAACCCAATCGGTATTAAATGTTGCATGAGAACATGAAAATCATGAGATTTCAACCAAGTAATGTTAGTACTATTATCTATCACTCTCTTGCTGATATTAGATTTGAACCCATTAGGCAGCTTTACATTCTTTATAAACTCACAAAATAACTTTCGATCACTGGTTTTCAATGAATATTTTGGGTGGGGGCTACACCACTTGCCAATTTTTTTCTCCATTCACTGCCTACTCCAAATATTTAGATTCTTCAAGTCAACCCATGCGTTTGGTGTATCTTAGCTCTTTTCATTCATTAGAAGAGTACCTAGCAAACTATCACACACATTTTTCTATATATGCATCACATCTAAGTTATGTTTTAACTGTAGACAAGGCCAATACTCAAGTTCAAAAATATGCTTCGTTTGGACCAATTTAACTCATACTCCTCCCGCTTTGATTAATACCTCCAAAATCAGTATGCTTACCTGATAAACGGTGGTGTAGCCGACTAAGTTGAGTTTCTATGTGAGTATCACTAAATTGTTTCGGAGGGGCTCTTATCTCGAGTTATTCGTTGAAGTCCAAACATGTTCTCCATTCATGGTTGCATCTAAAAACCAACGGTGACCAACATAAACGACTTTATTTGTGGCACGCATTAAAGGAGTGTCTTCGTTACAAGTCGGGCATGCTTTGTAGCCCTGCCCGCTCCAACCTGATAGACTACTACGATCCAAAAAGTCGTTTATAGTCCATAACAAAGTCGCCCTCATTGTAAAAAATGTGTTTCTCGCCATGTCTTTAGTACGTATGCCCGGCAGCCAAAACTGCTTAAGCTCATCCACCAAGGGCCTATGAAAAACGTCCATGTTCTTCTCGAGGGATTTAGGATCAGGAATCAACAATGATAACATGAATGAGGACTCCTTCATGCATAGCCATGGAAGCAGATTGTATGTCGTGAGTATAACAGGCCACATGCTATGAGCAGATTGTAGGCGGACATTTCGGGATTCTCTCGAGAAGGTAGGGTACTTTATATCAAAATATTTCCATGAAGAACCATCAATAGGATGACATATCGTACCATCTTTCGATAGTTCAGTATTATGCCAAATCATATCTATTGCAGTGTGCCTTGGAGAATACAAATATTGTAGTCTGGGGGTTAAAGAAAACCATCGTAACACCTAGTGAGGTATCTTTTTGCCCTTTGTATTTGTATCGACCCACCGACTCTCATTACAAACTAGACAATTTTGTAACAATAGGTTTTCTGCCCAGAAAAAAAGCACAATCATATTTGCACACGTGTATTGACTCATACCCTAAACCAATTTTCTTTAATGTCTTCTTGGCTACATAGTGAGAAGAGGGAATTTTGTTACCTTCAAGATGTGAAGACTCAACAACTCAAGGAGCTCATCAAATGAGCTATTGGTCCATTTATTTTTCACCTTAATATTCATAAGCTTTGCTAAAAAGTCAAGGGAAGAAAATGTAGTACAACTAGGATATAATTCTGATTGAACTTCCTCTAACAAGTTCTCAAAATCATCACGAACACTGCTACTTTCTTCCATAATGTCTTTGATGACGTCAACCATTTCATTTGTTGGCTTAACATCATCTACAACTACAACTTCAGGGATTAAGCTTTCACCATGATAGATCCAGTCCTTATACGTCCGACACATGCCCCATATTTCTAAATGATATTTCATTTTAACTCATCCTAATAATTGAGTATTCTGACATTTCGTACACAGACATCTAATCAAGCCATATTTGTCGATATGTTTTTCACTCATATCAATAAAAGAGTCGAGTCCTTGCTAATACTCAAGTGATCTACGGTTCGGATTAAAAAGCCAACTTTTATTGACAAACATGATTTCAGGACTGCAATATAATTTAGGATTTAAGTAGATGAATATCTATCTAGAAAACATGAATACAAACTAAGGGAACGAATATAGAATTTAAAATGGTAGGCTTCTATACCCACTTTTTGAATATCTTATCTCATATACGAATGTGTATTATTGATTGTTTGTTTAAGAAAAATTCAGCAGCATTTCCACTAAGCTCCCAAGTATATACATATAGAGATATATACCCGAGGTGCAAAGAGAAAATGACAACCAAATCTTTCTTACACAAACAATCATTTAATACACATTCATATCCTAAATAAGATAAAATACTCAAAAAGCAGTCCCAAAACAGGGACAACCCAAAATTAATTACTAAATCAATTTCGGGTGGGTATTTCTAAGCTCATAGTGATTAGAATGAGGTCATGAAACCTAATTTTATTTCTTTTAAATAAATACCTAAATAATCTAGTTCAACTACTTTATCAACTAAATGGTTTATTAGTTTAAAATACATGTTTTATATAATTTCAACTAATTATAACCAACTAAATAACAAAATACCCAAATCCATATATTTCAAATATTAAACAAAACTTAAAGCATATATCAACAAATATAGTTTCCCATCCTAAATAACACTAATCAAACAAATAGTTTTATCAACTAAACATCACCAAAACCCTAGTTTTAGTCCAAAAGTTAAACATTTACATCTTTAATATGGTTTTAACATATACATATCAACTAAACATATATGAATTCTAATCCTAATCTAATTAGTCCAAAAGTTAAGCATTTACATCTTTAATTTATGGTTTCAACATATACATATCAACCAATAAAAACTTAAATCATAAATTATATCTTATCTCATCCAAAATAACACTAATCAAAAAAATAATTTTATCAACTAAGCACCACCTAAAACATTTACATCTAGAAAGTAAAAACCTTAAAAAAAAGAAAAAAAGAAAAAATATCGGATCTTTGTAATAGCGGCGATGTAAAAGGAGCAGCAGCAGCGACGGTGCTCGACTCGTGGTTTTTTGCCGGTGGTCGGCGATGGTGGTGGCTGTGGTGGGTGTGATGTCGGCAGGTGGTAGTTGTGGTGGTGGCTGTGGTGGTTGTGGTGGCGCCAGATGGTGGTGGCTGTGGATGGTGGTAGCTGTGGATGGTGGTGGCGGCTGGTGGTGGCGGCTGGTGGTGGCGGCGGCTGATGGTTGTGGTGGCGTCGGTGTCGGAGTCGAAGGGGAGGAGTTGAGACTACGGTGGCTGTGAAATTGTGTTGAGGGAAAGTGAAGGAGATGAGGTTGAAGTCCTGCGTATATTCTTTAGCATCAGCGGCGACGCGTCACCACTAATAGTTTTTGTACTTATAACTTCAGCCGTTAGATCCAATGGCTGATGAACGGCCAGATCTGAGTTGGTAAAGTAAACAGAGGATTGCCAACCTTTAGCGGCGACGTGTCGCCGCTAATATCTTTTCGTTAAAGGTGTCGCCGTTAAAGCCTTTGTCGCCGCTAAAGGTGTCGCCACTATTTTGAAGGATTCTTGTAGTGCACCCACCTGATACACCCTTATGACCGGCCATTGAGCATTAAACAAACATGGTTATTTAGTTGTAGATGCCTTGGGGGGCCTCAGGCTAGTCTCAATCCCAACCGATCTGGTTAAAAAAAATTTTATAAATAGTTTGGTATTTGGGTTGATATTATGATATTCTGGTCAACCCAATTAACCCGAATATTAGTTTTCAAATATTTTCAAGATTAATATATATATAATATATATATAAATATATATGTGTGTGTGTGTGTGTGAATTATACTACCATTTACAAGATTTGAAAACACATTTTCTAAACTTTATATTTCATTGTTTTGGTTCAATTTTATTATCTGAACTTTAAAGATAATCAAAATATTATACCTTTTAACAATTGAATGTGCATAATAAAATAAATGTAAATATACAAAAACTTTCAAATCTAGATAATAAACAAATTTATATATCATTAACACATGCAATTTCTCATACATGTATTTTGATCACATATATCTTGATTACACTAACATGTGAGATAACAATTAATTAAAGCTTATGGTTTAGTCTAAACTCGAAAACCAATTAACCTGGCCCAAATCAACCCGAAAACCAATTAACCTCACCCAAATAAACCTGAATACGAAAATCCGAAAACAGATTAAATGTTATTTATCTGGATTGGTCTTGAGGTTAATTTTCTACACCTAAAAACCCAAGGAACCTAAAACCGGATTAAAAAACCCAAATGACACCCTAGGTTTAGGAGGTTTTGGAATGCGTCCTTGATTTATTGGTTGATGGCAACAAAGACCCCTAAAAGGAACAATGAGAGTAACTAGTTTTATTACACTCGCATTGCGACGGGACCGTATAATGACATTAACATAATTAAACACACATTTGAAAGATTCACATTGAAGCGCTACCTTGAACTTATATGAAGAAGGTGGACAATTTATAGCATACATAACTCTATATAAGGAAAATTGTAACATTGATATGCGAATAATATTCGAAAATTCATATAAGAAGCAAAACCATCAGAATTCACAAACTTGTGTGTTACCACGAGACCATTGATATATACGTAAATATAAGAAAATCATAACCTTGACATGCGTTCATAACATTCAAAAATTATATAAGAAGCTAAAACGTCAGAAATGCGTACGTTACGAGAGACCGTGGATTATACTCGCAACTTTGTATAAAAAACAAAAGCGTTTATCATCTCTCATTCATGACCATCGCTAGATGAATCCATCCCTCTCCCTCCGGCTCTGTGAAAACTACCTGTAGTATAACTAGAAGCCTCCTGTGTTGTCTATGGAAATCATCACCACCTGTAGAACCATGGGATGCCCTTTCATCGATGAAACTTAGATTTCATCTCCCATCATCATCAATCTTAAATGGACAAAAAACCTTCTCTTTTAGGCATTTCAAGCTATTCGATCTTTTATGGATTTTTGTGTGATGCTCGGTGCATCTTAATGTTAGTTCTCTTCAAATTTCTTGAAATCCTTTTAAATTCTTTTGCTTCAAAATTTGTAATGCGTCACCATTAGCGTATTTACTCATGTTTCGTTTTCTTGCTTATTTCTCAAGTATATTTTTAGTTGATCTACGTAACGATGCATATTTTTTGAAAATAATCGGGTCGAATATAATATTTTCACTCGACAGTATAAATCAAGTTATCCGACGTTTCAACATAATACGTTTTTATTTAATAGTATAGATTCCAGTATTTTACGCCTCGGAGTAAAATTTAATAAGTCGGGTTAATTGTAGTCTATACTTATCACTATGTATACTACGTCGCAACGCAGTAACAGGTAGTAAAAACTAATTATCCTTGGGAGAATTAAACCTAGGTCCTTTATCCACGAGGCAAGTGAGGCAAGCCCACAAACTTAATAATGAATGGAACTACAATTATTTAATTAGAAGAAAATATGGTAAAAATGTGGTGTAAATTTCAGCGACATTGATAAATTAGTGTATATATATCGTAAATCACTTGTCACAGGAAGAGCTACGGTAGATATAAGAGGGTGTGTAAAAATATCTGAATCTAACATCAAATTTAAAATATCATAAAATCTGAATTATATATATTTAAAAATTTGGATATTCAAATTTTTTTGGATCCAGGTAGTGTTTTCAAAAATTTCAGAAATCCTAGTTAGCTTAAAATTATTTTTTTATAATAGTTATATAATAATATTATTTTGATGGTTATAATATTTAGGATTTTTTTAAAAAAAATAGGATATCCAAAATAATTTTTAATTAAAAACTAATAAATTTTATTAAAGTCTATAAGTAATACATATTTTTTTAAAATTTGAATAGTGATTGTACATTTAGATATCCAAATCTGAAATATCAGATTCGGATACTGAAATCTACTATATGATATTTCCGATTCTCCGAATTATTAACGATAGTTCAGATTTTGATTAAATGAATAGTTGATAATTTGTGATCTTTCGGTGTTCAAGGAGAGAGATGACGACTATGAATAAGATCTCAACTACAGTAAGAACGATCGATGATTCGGATCCCACTCCCTCCTTTCCTTTCATTTTCTTATGAAACGAGAAATCAATTCCCCACTTTCTCACTTCCCTAAACACGGTTCCGCTCTAAAGATGGACCGGACCAAGAGGGTTGGGTCGGGCCGCTCGCATAGATCCTCTACCATTGGGATCAAGCATGTCCCCTCTAGCACATCCAATTTAAAATATAAACAAAAATATTATAATATTAAAGACTCAAAAAAGTAACCCTAAATCCCTTACCTTACTAGCTTCCCCCTTGATTCGACCCTGCAATATAAACTTAGCGTAACAATTATGCATTCTCAGTCTTTCTATTAAAAAACTACATTAAAATAAAAAAACTAAAAAAATGACTAAACATATGTATCAATTGCCTTAAACATGATACATAAGATGATAGTAGCAGAGCTTAAACACTCCCATTGGGGGTGAGGTGAAATTAATTTTTTTAAAGGAGGTGAACTCGATATGTATGTATGTATGTATGTATGTATGTATGTATGTATGTATGTATGTATGTATGTATGTATGTATGTATGTATGTATGTATGTATGTATGTATGTATGTATGTAGTATGTATGTATGTATGTATGTATGTATGTATGTATGTGTGTATGTAACACCCGGTTATTGTAAAAAAGGACAAGAAATGAAGAATAAAATAAAGAAAAGCAATAAAGTCCAAGTGGAGGGACTAAAAGTTTCCAAAATGACAAAATCTTTCAAAAGTTGGTGTAAAAGTGGGCATGGTTGCCCACCCTCCCCTTCACATCACTTTTCATTCGGATTGAGAGAGCAGAAACTCTCGGAAGAAGAGAAGGTCGAATTTAAGGTATGAATTCGTGGTTTTTAAGTGTTTGTGTGGGTTTCGGTCTCGGGTTTATGCTTATATGTTTAGGTGTGTGTGTTTGGTGGGGTCTTTAGGTGTTTAAACTCATTTGCAAAAGGGTTAGAAGGAAGATACACCCAAGTTGCACCAGGTGAGTTCTAGACCCTGGTTTCTACTTGTTTTTAAATATATTTGGGCCTGAAAATGTATTTAAATGATTTTTATAATGTTTGAGTATGTATGCTCGTATGTATTATGCATGTTGGATGATGATTCTTAGATGCTTATAGGTTGTTCATGTTTAGAATAGCCTTGGTAAGCTTAGAACAGATGGGTTTGATGATTAGGTTCGAAGACATCCTAGAAACATGTTTTACAGGGAGTTCATGCGCCTAGATAAGGCTCATGCGCCTGAATTTGCCTTAGAAAGGTTTAAGTATAGCCCATGTGCCTAAACCGTGGTCCATGCGCCTAGAAATATCAGTCGGATGACTAAGTGCAGGGCCATGCGCCCCAATAGTGCCCATGCGCCCAAGTGGCCCATGCCTCTAAGTGTCCATGCGACTGATTAGTCCATACCCCTAAGTTCATACGCCTGAATAGTACCCATGCGCCTAGAATTGGGCTGGAATTGACTAAGTGTCCAGACGTCCAGGATTCCCATGCGCCTAGGCACTCATGCGCCTGCATAGTGCCCATGCGCCTGCATAGTGCCCATGCGCCTGAAAGTTGCCTATGCGCCTAAGTGTTCCCCATGCGCCTGTATAGTGCCCATGCGCCTAAGGACTTAGAATATTTTCTGATTTTTGGAGAAAAAGTGTAATGTAGGCTTTGACTTGGGAGGTTCTCGGGGGCTATGTAAGTTGACTTTTTGAAGTCATTTATGTTGTGATAATGTGATGTATGATTGGTGGTTATGTATGATTGTATGATATGTTCCTTATGATGATGTATGTTTATCTTTCCTATGGCTTTACGTGTCATGTTAATGAATGAATAAAGTATTATGTAACGTAAAGTGAAAGATAATGAAAGAGGAACATGAAGTAAGAATGCATGCATTATTGAATGACGAATGAACGAAGGAAAGGCTTGCAAGCACATATTTGAGGTGAGCAACCCAGTTGTTATAACAGACTCGGACAGCGTGCTATCGTGAAGTTTCCATGAGGTGAGCAACCCTATGGTTGCAACAGACTCGGATAGCATGCTATCATTGAAAGTGGCAATTGGGGTGAGCAACCCTATGGTTGCAACAGACTCGGATAGCAAGCTATCGTGAAGTTGCCATGAGGTGAGCGACCCTATGGTTGCAACAGACTCAGATAGCGTGCTATCATCGAAAGTGGCAATTGGGGTGAGCACCCTATGGTTGCAACAGACTCGAATAGCGTGCAACTAGTTGTGATTGTTAATGAGGTGAGCGACCCTGTTGTCGCAACAAACTCGAAAGGACGAATGTATAAAATGGATGAAGTTAATGAATGTAATGGAAGATAATAATGATATTATCTGTATGTACGTATGACGTATGATCACGAACGAATGAAAAGTACAGTTTGATTCTGAAAGAAGTAAAGAATGATTTTAACAATTGAAATGTATATTTTATTATAAAACTAGAACTCACTCAGCGACGCTGACTTTTATACGTTTTCAGTTGGCAGGTAAACGTTGCTGAGGATGGCACGAGGCGGCTACTCAGCTCTTTTGGATGGCATCCTTTTGTTAATGTTTTTGCATTGTAATGCGAGCGAATGATGTTTTGAAATGAACGCTTGTATTAACTTGCAAAAGCATTTGTAATGATATGAAAAGTTATTTTTTTATGTTTCCGCTGCAATATTTTCGTAAGGCAAATGTAATTATATGTTTTATGTGCGATTAGTATCCAACTGTAAGTGTCCTAGGAACGGGGCTTTACAGTGTGTATATATATATGTATATATATGTATATATATATATATATATGTATGTGTATAATATATGTATATATGTATATATATGTATATATATGTATATATATAGAGGGATTAAATGAAAACCATATTTATAATTAAAAAACCATGAAAACCAGAGGTTACATATTTGTAAGTACGTGTTACAAAGTGTACAACTAAGAGTTACATACATGTATGGGTTATGTATATGTAAGTACGTGTTACTAAGTGTATAACTAGAAGTTATGTACTTGTAGCTCCTACAAGTTACACATATGTAAGTTGTTTCGTCATCATCGATGTTACTTGGAGTTTATATGAAAAATATATGATGATCTTGAAAAATAAGGTTGAATTTTATTTTAATATGTAACATCTTGTAATTTTGGGTAATTTAAAGTTAGCTTTGTTAAATTTTTGTATGGATTAGTTGTGTCATTCATGAAACTTATGGGTTACTTATGCTTTAATTGGTCTTTTAATCCTTTAACTTGAAAGATTATAATTATTATGTAATAATAATACTTATAATAAACAATAATTAATATAATGATTATAATAAATGAAATATTAACAATAAAATTATAGTAATAATAACAATAATAAAATAACAATAATAATAATTTATTAAATTAGTAAACTTAAAATGGTTGAAACTTAAAAGAAAATAAAGTTTAAGGGGGTTTATTGTTAATTTATAAACTTTAATATAAAGGTTTGGGCATAAAATAATAACAAATTAAACTGCAAAGGTCAAATGTGTAACTTTAAAAATTACATACCAACCCCCGCCCATTTTAACTATTGGTTATAAGTTTAATTGATGGAGAAACCGAAATCTTTAACTCAGCGAACCGTTGGACCATTAAACTTTAATGATAATTCGATTAAACGAACCCAAACGATCAATTAACCATCTACAATCGTATACTAGTTCCAATTTCATCTTTAATACACTAAATTACATGAACAATTCCCTCTAAATCGCGACTCGTGCTCTCGATCGACAACCACTCTTCAAACAATTTCAACCTCAATTGACAAAGGGCTTTCAGTTGAATACACTTCCTCGGCTCTACCTGTGATTAATTCTAGTGAAAACATCATTTGGGTGTTGAATCCCATCTCGCTCACGTTCGCGACTACTCTCTTTGGAATCGCCATTAATTCACATCGAATCCCGTAAGTTTCTTATATTAACATGCTCGAAATCATTCGGGGAACAAAAGCCTTATGGTTGCTGGGGTTAACAACATCGAATTAAGGTTCAATTCGATCTGGATCAATTCTTGGGTTCATGGATTTTGGGGATTTGTTTGGGCATTAGTTTTAAAAATTAAAAACTAACTCTTGTCGCGGCTGAAGCCTTTGGTGTACGGGTAGCAAGTGGGGGAGGTGGACTTGAGGTCCCGGGTTCGAACCCGGGACCTCAATCCATCATTTTTGCTGCCTTTTCATAGTTTTTTTTAATATAAACACTTTTGAAATTTTAATTAATTTCAAAAACTTTGGGTATTTTTAAGGCACGTTAGTAATTTCTACAAATTTAATTTCTAAATAACTTAAACTCTTTTATAAAACGAAGATGTTATTTAGTTTACTTATACAAATTAGATTATAAAAAGATGATGATTTGAAACCTTACATTATTATTGATTCATTTATTTTATTTTCAAATTAATTTTGAAATAAATTACTAGATATAGAATTTTAGTTAAACTTTATGTATAACCTTTTAGATTATTATTATTCATTTCATGTCCTTGATTAAAATATAAATATATATTTTCCCAAGAAAATATAAATTTATCCCTTTGGTTAAAAATATAATTATTTTTGACAAAGCACAAAATCCACTTAAAACCCTAGTCCGTGTTGATTCGTTAAACTCATTTCAATTAAACTTTAATCTTGTAAATATATATTTATCTTAGGGGTATTGTGAAGGACTACGTTGGAACGACGCTTGCTATTGTTTCTTGTTAAACATACATTATATACTTATTGATCATGTGAGTATTTCTATACCCCTTTTTCATATTTTCACACTTTGTGGTGAAACATGTTACTTTATAAACATTGCACTTGTAAACGTTCGATTCTTGTAAACTTATGGCAATTTACTTGTGTGTTGTGGTTAGTTGAGCTTTGTAGCTACCATGTAATGTCGAATATATGTACAATCATTAACTATTGCTAGCCTGGCGACGTCATAGATCTATGGGCCTGACAAGCCTGCTTGGTTGATCCAAGTACACTTAGCTAATCGTATATACTTGTAAACGTTTGAGACTTGTAAAACTTTATCAAGGTTTGATTGTGCATTCTGTCTTACATCCCTAGTTACTTTGCTCTCTAACTTATAACATGAATTGCCATCTTTTATATACTTATGTATTGCAACTATGGAAATCTCATCAATATTATTTTTGACCTTTTATTTTTAATATGTTTCAGGAAATACTCAAGCTTGATTTCTACTCTTTGAAGCATACACATCTAGGAATGGACCTAGAAAAATAAATGAAATAAAATGACTTGTTATGTTTATTTTAATTTCTTTGAGACTTATGATTGTAATGGTACAATTGGATTTATGATTTATATATATATTTGGGATTATTAATAGCGTTATGTGGCTGTGAACAATCTTAACTCTCACTCCTCGACGTTTCCGCCGTCAAGGTTGGGGTGTGACAAATTGGTATCAGAGCCCATAACTATAGGGATCTAGGTTATTAGAAATGGTGACCTAGACTATAGTATGCATGAACCTTATAGAATTATATTTCTATCTTGTAAATTATATAGTTTGCATGCTACATAATGCTATGCCTGGTTATGTGCAATTTGATGCCTTAGCATAGGATTGCCTAAATATTGTTACTTGTCTCCCTAAACTTTGCTTTGACTCTTGGACTCTCCCCGAACATGAAACTTCTTAATCTTATTCTGGACCACACGTGGAATCATATTGTAAGGCCCCGTCTCCGGGACGCTTACAGTTGGTCATTCATCACGCATAAAACATATAATCACATTTGTCTTAAGAAAATATTGCAGCGGAACATTCCAAAAAGGACACCTCTTTTCATCATAAACACTTTTGCCAAATAATACATCATTATCCGATTACAAATACATGTTTGCATTACATCACAAAAGCATTATAATTGGATGCCATCCCAAAAGAGCTGAGTAGCCTCGCAGTGCTATCCTCAGCATCACTACCTGCCAACTGGAAAACATATAAAAAGTCAACGTTGTTGAGTGAGTTCTAGCTTTTATAGTAAACATACTTTAGTTTCATTAAAATCTTTCGTTACAAGTGTATGTGATCATACATCATACGTACATACAGATAACATCATTATTATCTTTGTCATTCTTTCGTTCATACTTTCATTCGTTTGATATAACTTTACTTGCACATCGGATATCTCTCGTACCAATACCATATGCTACACCACCGAACAATTTAGCTACTAGGCCGAAGTCAATAAATGAACAGCTGAGCGTATGCCACAGTACTAGAGGTAAGCGGTAGAGGCACTACACGTTTGGTCGATCACAAAGAAGGACCCTGATACCCAATGTAGGCAAGACTTCTTTCATTCATTCATTAATGCATACATTCATCATCATATTCCTCTTTCGTTCATTCATTAATGCATTCATTCATCGTCATATTCCTCTTTTGTTCATTCACTTTACGTTACATAATACTTCATTCGTCCATTCATTATTAACACGTAAAGCCACAGGAAAGATAAACGTACATCATAATAAGGAACACAACATGCACAGTCATCACGTCATACAAAGCAACATCATACATACATAATATGCATATACATGCAACCTCATCATCATGCCCTACATGCTCTCTAAGGCCACAACAATCGTCTTACATGCTCTTACGGGAACCTTTATGTCAAACTTACATCTGCACTTTCCCCTAAAAGTCAGAAGTCAAACTATACTTTCCTCGGGTGCAACAGCCTTATTCAGGCGTATGGACACCCTTCAGTCGCGTGGCCTCCATGCGACTGAACACTATGCGAATGAACTAATGCGGATGAATACCATGCGAATGAACGCCCAGTTGTGTGAATGGAAAATGTGGATGAACCTCATGCGACTGGGATTAATGCGGATGAGCACTTTTTGGCTAAGGGCATCAGCCACCACATTGGCCTTGCCCGGATGGTAGTGGATCTCGCAATCATAATCCTTTATAAGTTCCAACCACCGTCTTTGCCTCATGTTCAGATCCTTCTGCTCGAAAAAGTACTTCAGACTCTTGTGGTCAGTGAAAATGATGCACTTTGTCCCATAAAGATAGTGCCTCCAAATCTTTAGTGCAAGACCACGGCTGCTAGCTCCAAATCATGAGTAGGATAATTGACCTCATGAACTTTCAACTGTCGGGATGCATATGCTATAACCTTCCCTCTCTGCATTAACACACACCCCAACCCTGAGTAGGAAGCATCAGAATAGACCACCAGATCTTCGCTTCCTTCGGGTAATGACAGAACAGGAGCTTGAGTCAATCTTGTCTTCATTCTTCGAACGCCTTCTCCTGAGCCTGACCCCATACAAACTTTACAACTTTCCGGGTCAACTTAGTCAGTGGAGAAGCAATCTTAGAGAAGACTTGAATAAATCTTCTATAGTAGCCCGCCAAACCCAAGAAACTACGAATCTCGGATGGCGTCTTTGGTGAGTTCCATTGCATAACCACCTCCACTTTCGCCAGGTCCACCATAATCCCGTTGGGATTCACCACATGACCCAAGAACTGAACTTCGCGCAACCAGAACGCGCACTTGGAGAATTTAGCATACAACTTCTCCCTTCTTAGCGTCTCTAGAACCTCCCGAATGTGACCGGCATGCTCACTCTCGCTCCTCGAATAAATCAGGATATCATCAATAAACACAATCACTGATTTATCCAGCATCGGCCAACACACACAGTTCATCAAATCCATAAATGCAGCTGGCGCATTGGTCAAACCAAAAGACATGACAAGAAACTTGTAGTGACCATAGCGTGTGCGGAAAGCTGTTTTAGGAATATTTCGTTCCTTCACCTTCAACTGATGATAGCCAGATCGAAGATCTATCCTTGAAAATCAACTGGCACCCTGAAGCTGATCGAACAAATCATCTATTCTCGATAAGGGGTAGCGGTTCTTCACTGTCAATTTATTCAGTTCACGGTAGTCAATACACATCCTCATACTACCGTCTTTCTTCTTCACAAACAGGACCGGAGCACCCAAGGAGAGATGCTCGGTCTAATGAACCCCTTGTCAAGCAGTTCCTGCAACTGTTCCATCAACTCTTTCATCTCTGTCGGAGCCAATCGATACGATGCCTTGGCAACGGGTTGGGCACCTGGTATCAAGTCAATCTGGAACTCAATCTCACGGTCAGGTGACACTCCTGATAAGTCTTCTGGGAATACATCTGGAAAGTCACACACAACGGGTACATCGGATAGTTGTGGTGTTGGCGTATCCACATCCTTAACGTAGGCCAAGTAGGCACTACATCCACGCCTCATACACTTTCCCCGCACCCGCCATCGAAATGACCCTTGGAATCGTCGTGACTCGATCCCCGTAAACTGTTACCAAACTCCCATTAGGCGCTGTCAACCGAATCATCTTCTTGCGACACATAATGTTTGCCTCGGAGTCCGCCAACCAATCCATCCCAAGAACCAAATCAAAACCACCCAAGGTCATCATGAACGGTCTAACAGGAAACTTATGACCTTCTAATTCCACCTCACAGTTTTCTATCATCTCAGAAATCCTGGTAGACTTACCTATGGTAGTTTCTACGTCAAAGGGCGCATCAACACGTCTACTACTAACAGGTAGCTTAGCACAGAAAGTAGCAGAAATAAAACTCTTACTGGCACCCGAGTCAAATAACACAGAAGCTAAGTTTGGTTCACTAGAAACATACCGGACACAACATCAGGGTCCGTCCTAGCTTCCTCCTGTGTCATAGTGAATGCCCTGGCGCTCGCCCTTGGTCCTTCACTTCCCGTCTTCTTCACCCCAGAACCCTCAGCCCTCGACTTCTTACAATCTCTGCTCATATGACCACTCTCCCCACAGTTAAAGCATTTGCCTGCCAGGAAATCCTTTGCCATATGCCCTGTCTTTCCACACTTGAAGCACATATTCAAACCCAGCCTACATTCTCCCGCATGCTCCTTCCCACACTTGCCACACCTCCTCGATCCCGCTCCCGATGTGGCCACGCGACGGTCATCCCCCCACGCCTTTTTGTTACCCGTCGAGACATCACCCCGACCAAACCTCCTCCCATTCCAGTTCCAATCACACCACCACCCTTCTTATTCGCTTCAGTCACCACCACCTCCCGCTCGTCATACAGTCTCCCTGCCAAATCAACCGCTGACCTAAATGTGCTTGGTCGGGCGGCGATCATATGCCTGCGGACATCCCCCGGTAAGCCCTGAATGTACCTCTTGATCTTCCGAGATAGAGGCGTCACCTGATCTGGCACCAATCATGCCATCTCATTGAACTTTGTTGTGTACTCCTGGTGTGTCATGGTTCCAGCCTCCAGCTATAGAAACTCCCTCTCCAACTTATCCATTTCCCTGTGAGGATAGAACTCCTCAATCACCATCTTCTTCAACTCGGGCCATTTCATTCTCCCGATTGCCCGATTACCCTCTGCTTGGACAATGTTGTCCCATCAGCATAGTGCCGAGTCCACAAATGAATGAGTGGCAAACTTCAACTTCTAATCTCCCGACACTCACTGATATCAAGAATGGCCTCCATCTCTCTCACCCATCGGTGACAGCGGAAGCATTGCCATTACCGTCGAAAGTAGGGGGCTTACATCTCATAAACACCCCATAGTTACAGCCTCGTTTGTCCTCCGCACAGGCTCTTCTTCTTCCTCCTCTTCTTCGTCATCCGAGAGAACCGTTTCCGGCTCTGGTTGTTCCCGTCCTCCTGAGGACCTGTTTCTCTCCTTTCTTTCCCCTTCTCTTACTGCCTTAATCACTTCAGTCACCACAAATGGTAGAATCGTCTACATCACCTGATGACCCTCTTCCACCACAGCCTCCTTTACTGAAGCTCTCAGATTGGCGCTCTCGTCGCCACCCTCTGGATGAGGGGTCTCTGGTTCTTCATGAACCACCTTCTCAACTCTGGGTCTCCCTCTCTTGGGTCGCGGTTCAGCACCGTGACCTCCACCCCTTGAAGCTTTCGAAGATCTACCTCCGGCCATCACACACACACTGAAAGATTCAAACACCACACGGTCATTCAAGGGAACAACTCAGTTTATGGCAAGTATAGTAAGTCCCTAATTATAGTGGCCAGTTGTGATTAGCCACTTACTTTAACTCTACACACCCTAAGCATCACCTGTCCTGACTACATCAGTATTTAAACCCACATACAACACATAACACATACCATGCGCACATAAAACTGGTTAACTTTACGAAAATACCTGATGGCACGCGGCTACTCAGATTGGCATCCCATTCCCTTTCCATCCTATTCTCAGTTTAAGTAAAGGTTTATTTTGAAAGTTTACCCATTTCACTTAAACTTTGGCTCTGATACCAACTTGTAAGGCCCCGTCTCCGGGACGCTTACAGTTGGTCATTCATCATGCATAAACATATAATCACATTGTCTTAAGAAAATATTGCAGCGGAAACATTCCAAAAAGGACACCTCTTTTCATCATAAACACTTTTGCCAAATAATACATCATTATCCGATTACAAATACATGTTTGCATACATCACAAAAGCATTATAATTGGATGCCATCCCAAAAGAGCTGAGTAGCCTCGCAATGCCTCTTCAGCAATCACTACCTGCCAACTGGAAAACATATAAAAAGTCAGCGTTGCTGAGTGAGTTTTAGCTGTAGTAGTATAAAACATACTTTCGTTTCATTAACTCTTTCGTGACAAGTGTATGTGATCATACATCATACGTACATACAGATAACATCATTATTATCTTATCATTCTTTCGTTCATACTTTCATTCGTTTGATATAACTTTACTTGCACATTGGATATCTCTCGTACCAATACCATATGCTACACCCCGAACAATTTAGCTACTGGGTTGAAGTCAATAAATGAACAGCTGAGCGTATGCCACAGTACTAGAGGTAAGCGGTAGAGGCACTACACGTTTGCTCGATCACAAAGAAGGACCCTGATACCCAATGCTTGCAAGACTTCTTTCATTCATTCATTAATGCATGCATTCATCGTCATATTCCTCTTTCGTTCATTCACTTTACGTTACATAATACTTCATTCGTCCATTCATTATCATAACACATAAAGCCACAGGAAAGATAAACGTACATCATAATAAGGAACACAACATGCACAGTCATCACGTCATACAAAGCAACATCATACATACATAATATGCATATACATGCAACCTCATCATCATGCCCTACATGCTCTCTAAGGCCACAACAATCGTCTTACATGCTCTTACAGGAACCTTTATGTCAACACTTACATCTGCACTTTCCCCCAAAAGTCAGAAGTCAAACTATACTTTCCTCGGGTGCAACAGCCCTATTTAGGCGTATGGACACCCTTCAGTCGTGTGGCCTCCATGCGACTAAACACTATGCGAATGATCTAATGCGGATGAATACCCATGCGAATGAACGCCCAGTCGTGCGAATGGAAAATGCGGATGAACCTCATGCGACTGGGATTAATGCGGATGAGCACTTATGCGACTGGACCTTCAGTCGCATGTCCTCCATGCGACTGGCCTTTCAATCATGCGAATGGATCTTCAATCGTGCGACTGGATCCTATTCGGCTGGACCCTATTCGGCCGTATGGCCTCCATTCGGCCTCCAGTCGGTCGCCTAGCCCTAGCTGATGCAGAATGCAGTTCATCCCGACTGCAGCCGAGGGTTTTCGGCCTCCAAACTCTTCTAAACCCATTTTAACCCCAAATAGACCATCCTAAACCTTAGGGATGCATACCACAACACCATTCAAGCACACACAAGCTCACAATCAAGACTCAAACACATCATACACACACATACACATATAAAAACGGGTCAACATACACCCACACGAAAAACCCGATTTCAGATGTTTTCCAGCCCTAAAATTGTTTGAAAACAAGTAAAAGAGGGGTTCTAGAACTCACACAAATGAGCACAACGACAAGGGCTTCGGTTTGGCTTGCTACACGATGATTTTGTCTACTCGAACCAACCCGAACCAACACTTGTCTTCTTTTCTTCCTTTCTCTCTTCTCCTCTTTTCTTTGGCTGATTTGTGAGTGTGTGGGGAGAGGGTAAGGGCTGCCCTCTCCCTTATATACTCCCCCTCACCCGACTTTCTTTCGTTGGCGAGTTTGGTCCCTCAACTTTGGACTTTATTTCTTTTTCTTCCTTCGTTGGCTTTAAAATAGTAAATAACCGGGTGTTACACATATGCCTATGCTTATGACTTGGATCTTTAGACGTTATGTCTAATCTATATAATCTCATCAAGGTTTTGATTCCATGAACCTAAGAAATATTGTGTGACACATAGACACCTGTATCCTGGATTTCCTGGAAAAAGGCCTTCGGGCTAAGGCAAGCATTTCGCATAAATCTTACGGGACTAGTCATGCTTACCTGGGGATTTCTGGGATGAGTGATAAACTATGGTCAATATACACAAGTTTCTAAGGCAATTGGGTCAAGTCACCTTGACGTGTCAACGTTTCCAAATGGTAATGCGTTACCAAATGGAATCATTCTGTGTGCCTTACAACTCTTAGCTTGTCCTTGTCTAACTATTACCCTTTGTATCCTCATTCCCGTAACTAACTTATTTTTGTATATTCAGCATGTCTTGTCACAATGGAAAGTGTGGAAGTTCCGACCATAAACTAGCTGCAATGATCACCTGGCAATGATTGCCGTCATCCCGACCATGGTTGCTGAACTTAATAGCACCCTAATGGCTAATAGCAACAACACCAATGGGAACAATAGTGGTGCTCATGGGGAGAATAGCAACAACCAAAACGGGAACAATCGTACTTGCACTTTCAAACACTTTAACTCATGCAAGTCCACTAGCTTTAGTGGAAAAGAAGGAGCCACTGGACTTCTCGAGTGGTTTGAAAGTATGGAGAACACATTCATTGTTAGCGAGTGTCCCGACGAGTTCATGGTTCGCTATGCCACAAGTGTTCTTCAACAACGAGCACTAACATGGTGGAATAGTAAAAAGAGAAATCGTGGAACTGATGTTGCAATGGCGTTGCCCTGGAAAGAATTTAAGGATATCATGATCCAAAAGTTTTGCCCGAGGAGCGAGTTGCAAAAGCTAGAGGAGGAGTTCTGGAATCTCAAACAAGATGGTGGAAATCACTTGGCTTATTCCACCTGGCATCATGATTTGAGTATGCTACTACCACACATGGTGGACAACGTGCCCCATAACATTGAGAAATTTATCAAGGGGGTGCCACCATCAATTCAAGATACCGTGGTGGGTAGTAGGCCCACAACTTTGAGAGGCGATTACTATCACTGCACAGCTCACCGAGAATCATATAAGAGCTGGAACCATGTCGGCAAAGGGTTCCAAGTCTACTACAAAGGTGACACCCGAGGCAACAAAAGAGGTAAAGTCCGAGTCATCTTCTCAAAACAAAAAGCGTTAGTTCATCCCGACGCGCAACTACGCTGTGACCGCACCCAATGCTCCTAAAAAAATGGTGGTTGCAAATCAAGCCCCTGTGGCTAGAGCTTATGTTGGTCCATATCCCATGTGTAACACGTGCAAGTACCATCATGCGAGCAACATTCCATGCCGAGTCTACTCGTTGTGTGGGAAGTATGGTCATTTGGTGGCTACTTGTCTTTGTGCGCCAAACAACACTGCCATGCTTACTAACCGAACCTGCTATAACTGTGGCAAGCCTGGCCATATGCATCCGCAATGTCCTCGCAATGCGGGAACTGTGCCACCGGCTCGTGGAAGGGCTTTCAACATCAACGCCAATCAAGCCCAAGCCACAACGATGTGGTGAACGGTACTCGTTGAAATTCTTTTAATCGTTTCTTGTCTTATAAAAATTCCTATCTGTTTCATCATACCAATAATAGGTTATTACCAAACAGGTATGTATCTTGTAAATAATCTTATGCATATGTATTATTTGATTCGGGTGCGGATAGGAGTTTCGTGTCCTTGGAATTCAAGCCTTTACTTTCTAACCGTGTGTTAACCTGGAAAGATCTTTAACGGTCGAAGTCGCCGATGGAAACTATTGTCGTTGATGTTGTGATATGCGATTGCACCCCCTAAGCCTTAACGAACACGAGTTCTTCGTCGACCTTATTCCTATGCAATTGGGAAGCTTTGATGTTATCATTGGTATGGATTGGTTAGCCAAGCATCATGCGGAAATTCTATGTTTCGAGAAGTGTATCCAAATTCCTTTACCGACTGGTGATACTTTGAAGGTCTTTGGGAGAAATCATCGCAAAAACTCAAACTCATGTCTTGCATCAAGGCCCGCAAATGCTTAAGTAAAAACTACATGGTTTTTCTTGGCATATGTAGTTAATACGAAAGCCAAAGGTAAGGAGTTGAAAGACATTCCTGTTGTGCGGGACTTTCCCGAGGTTTTTCCCGAGGATCTTAAAGGGTTACCTCCCGTGCGAGAGGTTGAGTTCAAGATTGACTTAATCCCTAGTGCGAACCCTGTGGCTAAATCACCTTATCATCTTGCACCGTCTGAAATGCAAGAACTAGCTAGTCAATTGCAAGAGTTGACCAATAAGGGTTTTATTCGCCCTAGTTCATCACCGTGGGGTGCACCTGTACTGTTTGTGAAGAAGAAGGATGGTTCATTTTGTATGTGCATCGATTACCAAGAACTCAACAAGCTTACTATTAAAAACCAATACCCTCTTCCTCGAATCAATGATCTCTTCTATCAACTTCAAGGAGCAACTCAATTCTCAAATATCGATCTACGTTCTGGATATCATCAACTACGTGTACATGATGATGACATTCCAAAGACTGCTATTCGTACTCGATATGGACACTACGAGTTCATGGTCATGCCTTTTGGCTTGACCAATGCACCTGCTGTGTTCATGGATCTCATAAATCGAGTAGTAAACCGTATTTGGATACGTTCGTGATCGTGTTCATTGATGACATCTTATTTATTCCAAGACGAGGATCGATCATGAGACGCACTTGCGACAAGTTCTTGGGCTTTTGAAGAAGGAGCAACTATACGCCAAGTTTTCCAAGTGTGAATTTTGGTTGGAGGAAGTTCAATTCTTAGGGCATGTGGTGAATAGCCAAGGAATTCACGTGGATCCTGCTAAAATTGAAGCCGTGAAGAATTGGTGTGTTCCCACAACCCCAACTGAGGTTCGTTCTTTTCTGGGATTAGCGGGATATTACCGTAGGTTCATAGCGAATTTCTCGAAGATTGCTAAACCGTTAACGGCGCTAACCCAAAAGAATCGACTCTTTGAATGGGGACCCGAGCAAGAAGAGGCTTTCGAGACATTAAAACGCAAGTTGTGTAATGCTCCTATTCCCATACTTCCCGATGGAAACGATGATTTTACCGTGTATTGCGATGCTTCTAATCAAGGTCTTGGTTGTGTCCTCATGCAATGAGGCAAAGTTATAGCATACGCGTCGAGGTAATTGAAGGTTCATAAAGTGAACTACACGACTCACGATCTTGAACTTGGTGCTGTGGTTTTTGCATTGAAGATTTGGCGACACTATCTATATGGGACGCAATGCATAGTCTACACCGATCATAAGAGTCTCCAACACGTGTTCAACCAAAAGGATCTCAATATGAGACAAAGACGTTGGGTGGAGTTGATTAGCGACTACGACTGCGACATTCGCTACCATCCTGGAAAGGCGAATGTTGTAGCCGACGCGCTAAGTCGCAAGGTCCACAACAAGACTGTCTCGCTCCAAAATTCAAGATCGAAGGCAATGGTTTGATATGCTAGGAGAATTTGATACCGAGATTCATGTGGATGTCAACGAGGCTACTATCATGCTTTAAAACATAAGGATTGATAGTGACCTCGCGTTGTGCATTCGCGAGGCTCAACAAGCGGCACTAACCAACGAAGGAAAAGATGAAGATTTGATGCCTAACGTTCGGTCACAACTGGAGACAAAACCGAATGGCATGTGTTACTTCTTGAATCGACTTTGGATCCCGAATCATGATAACCTTCGGCACTTCATTATGAACGAAGCTCATCAAACCCGATATTCCATTCATCCTGGCTCCGATAAGATGTACATAGACCTGCGTGGTCAAATTGGTGGCCTGGAATGAAGAAGGATATCGTGTATTATGTTTCCAAGTGTCTCACGTGTGCAAAAGTCAAGGCCCAGCATCAACGACCAAGTGGTTTACTTGAGCAACGTGAAATCGCTATATGGAAATGGGAACATATATCCATGGATTTCATAACCAAGTTACCTCGTACACCTCATGGTCATGATAGTATATGGGTCATCGTTGACCGTTTGACCATACCCATACGAGATACATACAAGGTTTCAAGGCTGGCTCAAATCTATATTGACGAAATTATGAGTCGTCATGGCGTGCCTTTACACATTATTTCCGATCGAGATGCTCGTTTCACCTCACACTTTTGGTCTTCGATGCAAGAACTCTGGGTACTCAATTGAATTTAAGCACGGCTTACCATCCTCAAATCGATGGTCAAACCGAACGAACAATCCAAACCCTCGAGGATCTACTGCGTCTTTGTGTCCTTGACTTTGGTGGTGATTGGGATACGCATTTACCGCTCGCGGAATTTTCGTATAACAATAGTTATCACTCAAGTATCAAGATGGCACCATTCGAGGCTTTGTATGGTCGTAAATGTCTATCACCGATCTGTTGGACCGACATTGGTGAAAATTTTATCACTGGTCCTGAACTTATACAAGAAACGATCGATAAAGTCTCCATAATCCGCAAGAACCTTGAAGTGGCAAGAAGTCGACAAAAGAGTTACACCGATAAGCGTCGTAAGCCATTGGAGTTCCAAGTTGGCGACATGGTTCTTCTTAAAGTTTCACCGTGGAAAGGTTGTGTTCGCTTTGGAAAGAAGGGTAAACTAGCTCCAAGATTTGTAGGACCTTTCAAAATCTTGAAAAGGATCAGGAAAGTGGCTTATAAACTGGAACTACCTTCCGACCTCAGTGGAGTTCATCCTGTATTCTATGTCTCAAATTTGAGAAAGTGTTTGGCCGACGAGAGTCTGCATGTTCCATTGGAAGACATCCAGATCGACGAATCATTGCACTTTGTTGAGAAACCTATTGAAATTATGGATCGTATTATGAAAAAGACGAGAACCACAACTACTCAATCGTCAAGGTTCGTTAGGAGAACAAGTGTGGAGCTGAGTTCACTTGGGAGCGTGAGGACCACATGAAGGAAAAATACCCGCATTTGTTCGCTTAGTTTATTCTTAATTTCGAGACGAAATTCTTTTAAATTGGGGAGACTGTAACATCTTTTAATTTTGGGTTAATTTAAAGTTAGCTTTGTTAAATTCTTGTATGGATTAGTTGTGTCATTCATGAAACTTATGGTTACTTATGCTTTAATTGGTCTTTTAATCCTTTAACTTGAAAGATTATAATTATATGTAATAATAATACTTATAATAAACAATAATTAATATAATGATTATAATAAATGAAAAATAACAATAAAATTATAGTAATAATAAACAATATAATAACAATAATAATAATTTATTAAATTTAGTAAACTTAAAATGGTTGAAACTTAAAAGGAAATAAAGTTTAAGGGGGTTTATTGTTAATTTATAAACTTAATATAAAGGTTTGGGCATAAAATAATAACAAATAAACTGCAAAGGTCAAATGTGTAACTTTAAAAATTACATACCAATCCCGCCCATTTTTAATCCCGTACATCCGGTGAGAGCTCCGGCCACTCTCCGGCCGAGCTCCAGCGGCTTCAAACCACCTTTTTCCCTTTGAATTCCAACCCAAAACCGTTCCAAATCGTTTCCCATGTCTGCTACGAACTTGAACGCACCTAATAACTATCTTTAACTATTGGTTATAAGTTTAATCGATGGAGAAACCGAAATCTTTAACTCAGCGAACCGTTGGACTATTAAACTTTAATGATAATTCGATTAAACGAACCCAAACGATCAATTAACCATCTACAATCGTATACTAGTTCCACTTTCATCTTTAATACACTGAAATTACACGAACAATTCCCTCTAAATCGCGACTCGCGCTCTCGGTCGACAACCACTCTTCAAACAATTTCAACCTCAATTGACAAAGGGCTTTCAGTTGAATACACTTCCTCGAGCTCTACCTGTGATTAATTCCAGTGAAAACATCATTTGGGTGTCGAATCCCATCTCGCTCACGGTCACGACTACTCTCTTTGGAATCACCATTAATTCACATCGAATCCCATAAGTTCTTATATAACGTGCTCGAAATCATTCGAGGAACAAAAGCCTCATGGTTGTTGGGGTTAACAACATCGAATTAAGGTTCAATTCGATCTGGAATCAATTCTAGGGTTCATGGATTTTGGGGATTTGTTTGGGCATTAGTTTTAAAAATTAAAAACTAACTCTTGTCACGGCTGAAGCCTTTGGTGTACGGGTAGCAAGAGGGGGAGGTGGACTTGAGGTCCCGGGTTCGAACCCGGGACCCTCAATCCATCATTTTTGCTGCCTTTTCATAGTTTTTTTTAAAATATAAACACTTTGAAAATTTTAAATTAATTTCAAAAACTTTGGGTTTTTTAAAGGCACGTTAGTAATTTCTACAAATTTAATTTCTAAATAACTTAAACTCTTTTATAAAACGAAAGATGTTATTTAGTTTACTTATACAAATTAGATTTAAAAAAAGATGATGATTTGAAACTTACATTATTATTGATTCATTTATTTTATTTTCAAATTAATTTTGAAATAAATTACTAGATATAGAATTTTAGTTAAACTTTATATATAAACTTTTAGATTATTATTATTCATTTCATGTCCTTGATTAAAATATAAATATATATTTTCCCAAGAAAATATAAATTTATCCCTTTGGTTAAAAATATAATTACTTTTGACAAAGCACAAAACCACTTAAAACCCTAGTCGTGTTGATTCGTTAAACTCATTTCAATTAAAATTTAATCTTGTAAATATATATTTATCTTAGGGGTATGTGAAGGACTACGTTGGAACGACGCTTGCTATTGTTTCTTGTTAAACATACATTATATACTTATTGATCAGTGAGTATTCTATACCCCTTTTTCATATTTTCACACTTTGGGGTGAAACATGTTACTTTATAAACATTGCACTTGTAATGTTTGATTCTTGTAAACTTATGGCAATTTACTTGTGTGTTGTGGTTAGTTGAGCTTGTAGCTACCATGTAATATCGAATATATGTACAATCATTAACTATTGCTAGCCTGGCGACGTCATAGATCTATGGGCCTGACAAGCCTGCTTGGTTGATCCAAGTACACTTAGCTAATAGTATATACTGGTAAATGTTTGAGACTTGTAAAATTTTGTCAAGGTTTGATTGTGCATTCTGTCTTACATCCCTAGTTACTTTGCTCTCTAACTTAACATGAATTGCCATCTTTTATATACTTATGTATTGCAAACTATGGAAATCTCACCAATATTATTGTGACCTTTTATTTTTAACATGTTTCAGGAAATACTCAAGCTTGATTCTACTCTTTGAAGCATACACATCTAGGAATGGACCTAGAAAAATAAATGAAATAAAATGACTTGTTATGTTTATTTTAATTTTTTTGAGACTTATGATTGTAATGGTACAATTGGAATTTATGATTTATATATATATTTGGGATTATTAATAGCGTTATGTGGCTGTGAACGATCTTAACTCTCACTCCTCGACGTTTTCGTCGTCAAGATTGGGTGTGACATAATCTACTTTAAACAATTCAAAAGTTAATCAATTATAAATTATGTGATTGGGTAGTGGTGGTTTTCACGGTTTTTAATTACAAACATGGTTTTTATTTAATCCCATATATATATATATATATATATATAATATATATATATATATATATATATAGATATTTGTTGGAATTTTGAACACAAAATAATTATATTTATATATTTGTTATATGAATAATTATTCATTTATTGGTTTAAGTTCTTATTTTGTAACGAACTACACCGTGTCCAAACTGAAGCATCCAAACTGAAGCTAAGATGAATTGATATCGATGTTCGAAGTTGAGTGATCGGAATGAAGAAAATAAAACTTTGGTGACTATAGTAGGAAATTGTTGCAACGTCTTAATGCTAATAAAGACATCTATTGATTAAAATGAATGTTATGTTGACCAAGTCTTTTAATAAATATTATAAATATTTATTACGAATCATAATTTTTATAAAATTGATATTAAACATATCATAAATAAAATGAGAGTTTTAATTTGGTCTCATAAAATTTAATAAATTAAATGGGAGTTTTGATTGTGAATCATAAAACTCACATTAATATGAGCTTATTAGCATGAGTATATAAACAAACTCATGATGATGAAAAGTGAGAAGAAGAAATTTAGTTTCTTGAGTGTCAATAAGTTTTATAGAAATTTAAAGAGGAGTACTCTTTAAATTGTTCTTCCTACGCTATCATCTTTAATCTGATTCTATATAACTTCATAACACATATATGTTAACCGGTGATCTCTTGGGCCGAGGCACTCTCTGGTAGTACATACAGCTTTGGTTGTTGTACCCTGGGAGACAAAAGTGTTGTCTTGAGTAGAGACGCGAAATCTGTTTTAAGGGACCCGTGTCTAACACAATCCTCAGCCACAACCATCAATATTTTGTTTGTTATTTGTTGTAGTCAAGGGTGTAGTTGAAGATTCAAACATGATAAAGACTCGTGTCAAGAATCTTATATGAAGACTCGTGGAGTATATACTAAAGACGTTTGTTCGAATTAAGTTTGGTACATAAATATTGTTT